>JAMQGT020001714.1:0-16695 GCA_024447675.2 Pterophyllum scalare | reverse complement strand
TTATGTGGTACCTTCGTTCAGTTCCTATTGCTCAGGTGTCTGCTCAAATTTCAACATTTTTGTCAACGCAAACTAGGACATTAAGAGAAAAGTTAGGGAAGCATCAAAGTTGGCATGGGTCCACCTCTGGGGATCTTGAATGTCTGTGCAAATTTTCATTTTCATCCATGCACTCATCGAGGTATTGCAGTCTAAGCAGCCCAGTGGAGACGGACTGACCAGCGCTGCCACTAAAACTGCAATTTGAATGTGTATGAATGATTTTTTGTGACAAAAGCCATGACTTCTTCTCACTTAAGAATATATAAAAGTTTAACATGTGTCTGAAATTGTGAATGTGAGTCTGTCATACAGGCACTCAACTCAAGGATGTCCTTTAAACATTTATTAGACGCAAGGTCGTACTTGTCTCCTTCCTAATACACAAACCTGCTGCTGCTTTGCTCTCCTGTCGGTGTCTCTATTGGGATAGTTTACCGCATTTAAAGTAGTTTAAATCAGTCACTGTTGAAGCATTGCCATTAGCTGAGTGTGCCTAACCTGTACGTACATGATCTCCAAACCACATCATCAACTACAGGAAACAAGGCAGAGAGACATTTGAATTGACAAAGCAACATGAAGAAAGTTTTAAGCACTCGTGGGAGAGGAAAACTTCTTTGTTTTATATTGATTCTGTTGTCTGAACTCACTTCAGGATTTCTTTTTCTCTCGCAGGCCACTGGCTGTCTGTGCCGTCTCCAATTTATTTTCTGACATAGGTGAAAAAAAAGAAGGAAAAAATCTTATAAAAAGTGCTTCAGAGATGTACAGTTCTGAAATGGAAATCTCAGCAATCATTTTTAGGCTTCACAGAGTTTCACCAAGGACATTTTTATGTCAAATTGAATGTTATAATTTATGTTCAATTATTTTATAACTGCCTAACATTTTGCAAGTTAAACCAGGATGAATAGAAAAGAGGGAAAATTGAATTGGAGTCTTAAATTCAATTTGATCTTTCTGTTCAAAGAAGATCATTCAGGCATTTCTGAGCTCCACACTCTCTATAAAAGTCACTGCGTTCAGGGAGCAGGCTGAAACTAGTCAGAGAGTCTGTGTTACTGTATTTGTCACAAATACGCATTTTCCTGTCATCTGTTATTTTTACCAGAGGCAAATGTGTGTCATGCTCGGGTAAGTGAAAGCACAATTATCAAAACTGGTTTTAAAAAATGGCGTTACATTACAGTGCTGGAGACTTAAACCTCTTTGGGGAGTGCCAAGTATTCTTCCATGCAGAAAAAAACCCAGCTCTTCATTTCTTGCCAGGCTTCAGCCATGTCCTGTTAATGCACCGGGACAGTATTATCAATGCGGGCATCACAATTCAGCATAAAAAGAGAAAGAGTGGCTCTGGATTGTAAACCAGAGCTTACACAAAAGCCGTATTGTGAAAAAGCAAATGGAGGAGTATTAAAATAGTCAACCCTCTGTCATTTGTATTTTTCTTTCAGCCTGAGAAATGTGAAAAAAAAATTATTTGAGTCAAAGTTATTTTCTGCTGCTTACAAATTGCGCTGTAATTTGCTTTCAGTTGTTCGGTGGAGATTTAAAGTACCCCAGCCAGAGTTTGATTGATGGCCACATGCAGGGGCCTTTGCAAGGTCGGGCTTTTTACTTCACATGGCTGGTTTAAAGTCTGACCAACAAGCACACAGATTTTGCTCAGTGACGCACAGGATCAGAATGAATACATGAAATTATTTTGATTTTTGTAGCCTTTTTAAAGTTGGTTCAATGAATTAGTAACCCTGTGTTGTATGATAAGATACAGTGAATGATCACACTACACAGGCACACTCCTATATGTGGAACAATGCAATTGCTAAGGTGCATAAAGTCAAGCATATACACTCGCCAACCACTTCATTAGGTACACCTTGCCAGTACAAGGTTGGACTCCCTTTTGCCTACCTAACTACCTAAGTGTGCCAAGACAATATCCCTCACACAACTACATCACCACCTGCAGACTGGACCGTTGATACAAGGTGGGATAGAGCCATGCTTTCATGATGTTTACGCCATGACAGCTGACCCTACCACCAGCTGGGACTCATCACACCAGGCAACTTTCTTCCAATCTCTGTTGGCCAGTTTTGGTGAGCCCAAGTGAACTGTAGCCTCAGGTTCCTGATCTTAGGTTGTTGTTGCAGCATCACTTAAATCACCTTTCTGCCCCATTCTGATGCTTGATTTGAACTTCAACCCTCCATCTTGACCATGTCTACATGCCTAAATGCAATGAGATGCTGCAATTTAATTGGCTGATTAGATGTTTGTATTAACGAGCAGTTGCGCAGTGCCTAATGCACTGGCCAGTGGGTGTGTAATACATCCATTTTGTTCTGAGGTTTCAGCTCCATCAACTGTCCCAATGAGCCATGACAGTGCGCCTTGCTGCACAATATCAGGAAACTGTTATGAGCTTTCAATAGATGCAGTTAAGTTGTTTTCATTAAATCTAAGCTACCCCTTCAAGCCAAACTGTCAGGTACCTGCAGTAAATTAAGTCAGTAGCTTTCAATGAAATACTATTACAGGTACCATCTTTCCAGTGAATGAGTTAAATTTGCTATATTGCCCTTTTTTTCACGACAGATATTTTGAATCTGCCTTGCTGGAAAAGCACAGGTGAACAAATTTCATTCATGGTGGATCAGTTCCATCAAGTGTCTCAGAGAGCCGTGACACAGAGCCAGCACACATAATGCTAAGACCCTGAAAAAGGCTCAGTAAAATGAAATGCAGTCATTTTTAATATTATCAGTTACACCTGTGCTTTTGCTGCCGTGAGATGTCTGCTGTGAACAAAAGGTCTAGGCGCCCCGGCCAACTGGGACTGCTGTCATTGTGAAGTGGAAATATCCAACAGTTTTGAGGCTCAGACATGAAGCAGTCAACATCACAGGCAGTGAGATGCACTTTAAAATAATAATAATGACAAAAAAAATGCAATGGACAAGTTATCATCTATAATAAATGTTGATAAGTAGTCACTGAATTTCAGGGAAAGATGTGTGAATAATAATCAGTGATCAGAGAACTGTATTAACCAGTAGGTTATGATTTATTCATAAATATCTGTGACTCATCAAGCTCACCACTTTCTTCGTGAATCATGAACAGGCACAAAAATAATATCATTAAAAATTTTCCATTAGTCAGTGCTTCAACATTACTTTTGTACCCCAGAGTCAAGTAATACATCATAGTGAGTTGATGCTAAGTGTTACCTAATTACTTCTCGATTATCTTACTATTATCATCCCCTGTAGGAATGTGGATGAACTGGAACATCAGCTGTGAGCCAGCAAGTGAAAGTGGGCCATGATTGGGCCAGAAGTAGCATATCCCCTGCAGCCAGAATCCAAAATAGAAAAGCAAGTGGAGAGCCTCCCAGAGGAGTGGAGGATGATGCAGCAGCAGGTTATTTCTTATGGTTTTGGAGCAAGATTATATGTAGGTGTAATGTTTGGGTGAACCAATGCCGATGTGGGATATAGAAGCTGCTGATCAAATCACATAATTATGGATGTTTTTTGGGGGGTTTTCTTCTCATTTTGATGCAGCACATTTTAACATCCTCCCCAGTAGTCCAGGTAAACCACATGGATTCACCTATGATCAGTACACAGATGAACTTCAGAGACTTAAAGCCTGTTTCGGTGCAACCAAATCCATTTACAAATTTTTTTTTTAATCTTACTTTAAGACTGAGCCTGAAACCCTCTATTTTATTCTTTTGTGGCAAGATATTTTGGGCTGTGCCTCCTCTTTTGTGCAAGAAACTTAGAAAAAGGTCCCTTAAATTAAATTTCTCTAAGTGTGTGACAAATGCAAGGACTTCCTTTCACTAACCAAATTAGAGACACAACTCACGCTGGCGAGAGATGGCCTGGATTGTAGTCATTTTCTCCCTCTTTGAAAAGGCCATCCATCCACGCTGTTTTATCACCTCAGCGGGGACTCAAGGATTTCTCTCTGGGAGTAAGCCAAGAGGATGGAGAGGTGTGGGGAGAAAGCACACAGGTATGTTTTATTGATCAAGCAGAAGACGAGAGAAAGCCCGCGAACATGAGCGTGAATAATGCATGCGACATGGGGGGGTAAAAGAAACAGAGAATTGCTGAAGTACTGAGGTGAATCTGAGAGGAAACGGAGGGACAAGAAGAGGCGCCGGGGTTTGGAGAGGGCTCGCTGTGTTGTGAGCAACTGCATTTCTGTGCTAATGGAAGTGGCGCGGCATGCCATGCTTGTCTTAGAACTGGTGCACACACCTGTGGGGCTTTTTGCATCCACTGATTTGCCACTCTCTTTGCAATCTGCCTTGTGTGATCATCTTACATCAGTTTGCAGTCATTTTCCAATTATTTTTTATGGATCATTATGCCCTATTTGTGTTCTTTTCAACTGAAACTGAAACAGAAGTTTTTGAAAACTAAACCTAGGTCAGCATGGCCCTTGCTTTTACACTTTACCATACACTCTGTCACTTTATTCTTCCCAATTCCAGGATAATGTTCACCACCAGAATACTTTATAGCTTCTGTTTGATTGCAGGTACTGAGCCATCAGAGGCAGAGACAGGGTATTTTATTCTAAGCCATAACCAAATTGTAGTCCAGTTTTTTTTTAAATAGTAATGCTTTCTTTCAGCGAAGGGTGAAAGACTGTAATTTTCACTGATTGCTTTTGTTTATTCTTGGTCCTGTGAAAGCTACAAAAACAAAAGCATGAAACAAAACACCTCAAATCAATCATGTGAAAATCTAATATTTATTTTGGTGTTAACGAGCTGGGGAAAATTCCCGCATCTGTCATGCCATTTTAACATCGTCTCAGCACGGTGGATGTCTTGTTAAGAGCAAGTCAAGCAAAAGAAAAGCCAAAATACTAGCCTTAGCGATACGATATTACTGTGGCTCACTGTTTCCGAAAACTGTTAAATTTTCCGAATTTATTCTCACATCACACGGAATACCACCGGCTGTGTTCTGACACCATTCTGAGTCTCCTTGTATTCTCATATGCATTTACTTTTTATTGAAATGTCAATTTTGGATGCCTTTGACATACTGTCAGTGTTATTGGTGTCCTTGCCAGATGGTTAAGATCAATAACATGTTCTGGAAAAATGGAAGTAGTTGTTGAAATATGCCTTGTGTAAGATTTACTTGAACACGTCTCAGTTAAACAGGAATCTACCATATGAATAATAAATGTGTGAATGTGTAAGTGAAAGCTGTTTCTGTCTCTATGTGGGCCATGGGATTGACTTGTGATCATTCCGTGGTGTTTCCTGCCTTTCACACGGTGCATGCTGGGATCCAACACCGCCACAGCAAAAAAACCCAAAAAACTGGAACGTGTAATTTTGACATCATTTTCATGCACTATTTATGTGTGAAAAGCAAACAGCATCCTCCAGGGCTGGGAAAAACACGAAGCCAAAGTGAACCAAAAACTGCACTTCCTCTAATGGTCTCTTGAGGCTGGCATCCCCATGTTTTTATGTTGTTTATGCTAAAATTCTGACCCTGCCATCTGAATGTTGCAGAAGAAATTGAGTTTAATCAGACCTGACAACGTTTTTCCAATCTCCCAATCTTCTGTTGCACAATTTTGGTGAGCGCGTGAAAACTTTAGAGTTAGTTTCCTGTTCTTAGCTGACCGGGTGGCATCGAGTGCGGTCTTCTGCTGCTGTAGCCAATCTACCACAAGGTTTGATGTGTTGTGCATTCAGACATGCTCTCCTGCCTACCTTCATTGTAATGACTGGTTAATTGAGCTGTTCTGACCCCTGGCATTAAAAATACATTTTCTCCCAGAGAGCCTGGATATTGTCTCTATTTCAGAAAATTCTCTGTAAACCATAGAGATGGTTGTGTGGGAAAATCCCAGTAGATCAGCAGCTTCTGAAATACTCACTTTCCAGTAATCACAATAATCACTCCTGATTCTGATGCTTGATTTGAACTTCAGCAGGCCATCTGACCATGTCTACATGACAAGATGCCCAGCTCCCTTAATATGGGCAGACTGACCGTTTAGAAGAATCCCCACACTACTTTTTTTTCAGTAATATTTTCAGAAACTTCATGTTAGTTGTAAGTTCAGTCTCTTCCTTCTCTTCTGTCTGCAAGATAGTGCCAGTTTATGCCTCTGGGATCTAACCATTACCTTCAACTCTTTAATGCTAAGAGCTGCTCTGACTGTATCTCCAGAATCATTTAAGGCTCTGTCAGTTCCCAAAAAAAAAGAGCCTTTAATGCATTCCCCATTTCCAACATTCCCAATAACCTGTTTAAGAATAAAAAATGCATGCAGTATATCGTAGAAGAAATGCTTATATACAGGATGTTTTGTTTGTACACACCCACCCATTCAAATGAGTGGGTGTTGAAATGTTTCCACAGATCTGATACTGTTAGGACTTTTGCTCTTTGAGGTCATGACTGTTTAATTATATATATATATATATATATATATATATATATATATAAAAAAGAAGCACTGGATGAGAAATCACAGTGAATGCATAAAGAGCTCCAGCACCAGCAGCACTTTAAATTGCAGCTGAAAACAACTCTTAAAGCTTTTTTCCTTTGGGGTTATTTAATCAAAGGTTGTCTCTGGTGTACTCACTTGGTGTATTCCTTGTATTATATTCGGCGGTCCAAGGCAAGAGAAAAAGGAACTTAGGGAGTCATAAAAGGGCAGGAGGAGACCTTAAAGATGAGTCTTTGTCATTGGCACTCTGATTGGAACAGGAAGGGAAATTGCCCCAGGGCAGTCTCAAGGCTCCTTCTACTGTACTGTTCATTTAAATTCCTCCTTTTATTCTTGTGTCCCGTGAAAATGCAGCCAATAAAAAAAAGTCACATGCTTCAGACTTGGTGGCTGGATTCATTCAAAGTATCTAATTAATGCCTGATTAGTTAGGCGCTACAAAATGTTTTAATGACTGCAGTGTGTAGCAGCAGAGTGGCCAAATTAACAATTTGCCATTATTTGTCATCTAAGTATCCAGCATGCCAGGCAGAAATAAAGCATGACTACACATTAAACCACAACAGGGTTTTCTGTTAAGGAATGACGAGGTAACGTGCAGTGTTTAGTTGAGCTGAAACATTTAATACACATCATTGCAGGAGACATGCACTTGAAGCACTTTACACCAGTGCACACTTCTCAACTGTAGCTCACGTTCTGAAAACACATACAAACCATAAAATAATTTAAACTGAAACACAGATTAAAAAGGGTTACACTAGATCTTTTTTTTTAGTACATGTTCATAATACTGTTTCATAAAATGTATCACAGAAATTAGCTTTCGACACAGAGCAAACCATAGGAACTCAGGTATTACACTGACACTGTCCTTGTTGATAGTTAGCAGGAAAACTGACTGGTGGCGTCTGAGAGCGACTGTCACCGAGAAGGACGACCGCTGGAAAGAAGAGTCTGTCGGGGTGGGGAGCAGGAGTGGAGAAGAGGGGGAGGGGAGGGTGGGCCTATGTCGGTTCCTCTCTGATGAGTAACAATCCAAGCGCGCCGAAGGGTGGAGGGGTCGATCACTAGGCGTAGAAGGTCTCCACTTTCACTGCCTGACAGAACATTGTCATAGAGAAGACCAGACCCAGGATCTGCACAAACACAACAAAACAGACCAGCCATTAGAGGGTTCAGATATCCAGGGGGGAAAATGTAAAAAGAACTTTCTGGATCACAGTGTATCTGCTTCACCACACATGAGAAAAATATATTTTCACGAGAGGAAGAAGAAGAAGCAGTGTAACTAAGAAGACTGTAAGACATCCTGCTCGCTCAAATCAGTGCAGTCTACGTCAATAAATATTCAAGTCTTTTTTTCGCTAAGCCAAAAACAGAGTTTGTACAGTTCTAATGAGCTTGAAAGTCAGTCTCTGGTATGACCACCTTTATTCTTCAGCACAGTCTGAACTCTCTGAGGCAGCTTTCTTGACATTTCTTTAAGTAGTCTTCAGGAATAGTTCTCCAGGCTTCCTGAAGGACATTCAGAAGCTCCTCTTTGGATGTTGGCTGCCTTTTGTTCTGTTCTCTGTCAACATGATCACACACTGCTTCAATGACGTTGAGGTCTGGACTCTGAGAAAGTCCCTACGTGACTGGTAGTGGTCCAGATATGCTATCCAGGAGTGCTTTAACTGCACTGGTGGTGTGTGTTGGGATCATTGTCATTGCTGAAGAATGAAGCTGTTGCCAGATAGTATTGCCCAGTGGATGAAAATCTGGCTTAACTGTAATAGTCTGCATTCATAATTATCATCAGTTTTGAAAAGCTCCTCACCACCACTGGCTGAAATGCTTCAGAGAACAGTGGATGTACCAGATGAAGGGCCAGATGCATCTCTCAGATCCCGTGTCAGATTTTTGCTGCATTATTTTTCTTTCAGGTGCTGTTCATCTGCTGTAGATAGATTTTTAAGCCTGCCAATTCTTCTTTTGTCCTCCAGCTGTTCTCCACTCTTACTGGAAGACTCCTCTCATACAGAAAATCATTTGCACCCACAGCCATCAGGCTTTTTAATTCTCATACAAGTAGCAGATGAGCTATGTCAGATATATGAATTTCCCTCTGGGATCAATAAAGTTATTCTCATTCTTGTTCAGGTTTCTCAAAATTTTAAGGACATACTACACACCATGCCGAGATTTGCCAAGTTTTCAGCTAATGGCTGTTTGGGAATCACCTTGTTACAAAAATACTGTTTTATGTCTGTCAAACTGTGTTATCTTTGTCATTTTTCATGGATTCGACTAAAGAAATGGGAAAAAATGATGTGCTGACAGGCTGCTAGTAAAAAAGTGCCTTAAAATAGGTTCTTTGCAAAGTTGTTATGTGTGGACACAACACTGGTTCATCCTTTGAGTTAGGTGGGTTTTTTTTTAAAATGTTTGAATGACTCATTTAACAAATAAAAAAAATTGGTCAGGTACAAAGACTGGACTAAAAATGAGTGAAAAAGCAGCAAAGAACGACTCTGAAACACCTTCAGAAAGTCTGAAGAACCACTGCTCAAAACCACTCTAAAAATCACAAGAACGTCTGACTCCTTAGAAGCAAAATATAAAGAAAGGAGGGGTGGTGCAAAAATGTTAGGCTATGATGCAATACATAGTATGTAATTCATACAGTAATTTATTTAATATCACACAAACTAACATTATAGCAGAACAAATGATAACATTAGTAAATATCAATAATTAAAATACATTTGCCAACACTGAAAATTAGCCATCAATTTACAGTTCATTGACAATAATATTATGAAGGGTCACCTAAAGTGAGGTCATGCTCATATCGTCCCACACACTCAGTGTGATACATTATACATATGGTTGAATCTGTGTGATCCTTTACGCACCAATAAAGCCAGTCAGCTGAAAATTATTCAGCAAATTTAGGCAGCACATTTGTTCTTAGCCTTGAAAGAAACTTGGAAGAAAAAAAACTTTCAGGAAAGGTTTAAAAACCTCTGAAGTGGTTCATTAATAAAGGAGATAGTTCCGCTTGTGATGACTTTGTTCTTGTGCCACTGAAGGGGAATCAAACTTGTGCATCTCAATGGACCTCCAGTTTTTTTTTTTCAAGGTGTAACACATCACTTGAGGATGGAGTTTGTTAATTAAGTGGCAGTTGTGTTGTATAATGGATTCACTAAGTGTGAAGAGGAGGCAACTTCAGAGTGGAGCACCTGTATCTCAAACACAATACTAGTGAATTCATTAGACGAAAGCCTCCCTGCAGAATGAGACTGAGTTAGAAAGACTTAATGATATTTGGACACTATTAGCACTTAGTTTTTGTGCAGGTTTGCAGCTGTGAAGTTTTGTGTTTTTCAAGAGTTTTTCAAGCAAAAATGAACTCATGGGAGTTCATGCAGAGCACACATATTAAGATAATAATTCATGTACATCACCTTCCTTGTCTCCTATCAATAAGCAATAATCAGGAAGTTGTTGAGTCAATCACCTGCTAATTATAGAGCCAATATGCTATTAATCTGCAGGCTAATAAGAAACTTGTTAAACCCATACATGTGCATTAAACTCATAACCAGTTAAACTACCTTCAACTTATTAAAATACAAAATAAGTGCCTGCATTTCTACATATAAGTGCATCCACATAAAGCCAGTCAGATTGTAAATGCATCTCTTTCTCTCTGTTTCAGCTCTCCATCCAGACATTCAGACTAAAAGAGCACCCCCCCCACACACACACACACACCCCACCCCCCCAAAAAACAGACCTTTACTAAATTGGTCTCTGGAGTGTTTAAAGCTTAAAATGCCAGAGTAGTCGTTTCATTGTGCGCGGCGACAAACAGAGGTTTTGCAAAATGGTGGCATTCAGGCATTTCACTGTGGGCTCAGAAACGACACTGCAATGCTAATGTGGACACAAATCACTTTTGCACAAACACAGTTTTCAGATTTAAATGGCTTAATGCAGACGCGGTCCGAGCGTGCATTTGTGTATCTGACTGCGAATGGATTAAACGATGTAGCTCCATTAAAACAGGTCTCACATTTTAGATGATAAATCAACATTGTTTCACTATACAGAATGGGCCCTTGTTATTTTTGATTTGCTGCACTTTTTAGTGGGAGAGTCATAATTCAACAAGTTTACTTAATGGCTGCTGTTACCGGTATCTGTAACCCGTTTTAAAACGCTCCTGTGGACCCCGCTGTGTCCCACGCACTGTAGGAATCCCTGATTAAACACTTCTCTGGAGCCTTGACCATAAAACTTTCCTAAACTTTACTTTTGTGCACAGCCAGGGTGTATGAAAATATGGTTTTCATACTCCCTTAATTCAATTTTAGTCAACATGGTGTCATAAAATATAAGTACTTTTTTATTTCAGTTCCCTGTGTTTATGTGAACTACTATTAAGACAATCCCTCAAGCGGTATGCATATGTTTATCTGAACTGTATCGTCACCATTTTCTTTAATTTATGGATATATCTGGGTTTGTGTATAAGTATATTTTTTTACATGTAGATCTGAAGTTGCTTTCCTGTCACGATTCTCTGTGTCTAATGGTATGAGAAAAATTCTTCTGGGGTTTCTCGAAAACTCTTCCACTCCTAAAATACTTATTCCTAAAGTGCTTCCTAAAACACTCCGTGCTTTAAGGGATTTTCAGACATATCTCACTTGAGCTGTGTGCAAGCTGTGTGTTACTAAATAAAGAGATGTCTGCAAGCCCTTAAAAAAACTATGCAAATCTTGCCAAACAGCAGCCACTGATGTGAATAATGCACACTAATGATTAATGAAAAATCTTGTCGAACAAAAGTACGCAAGCCCTTTATTGCACCAAGCAGTTTAAGTAGTGTAGTCAGATGATAGGAGGCATTAGTGAATCAGTAACATCTGTTGTGTTGCATCAGTTTATCTAATGTTGTCTAACATTAGCTGTCACAAATAACTGCGTATACCCACAGACTGTACATAAAAGATGGAAGTCTAAATCGTGAAGCCAGTGCAGAAGTTGCTGAAACCTGCTAACAGCCAGAAGCTGTCACCTCCTCTGGGTGCAAGAAAGAAGTGTAACTGTATAGATGCCTGTGAGAAAATGCGCCTGTTTTTCACTTGATTTGTGACCTCAGTAAAAGCTGTCCTAGTGAGTTTATGGTCTCAATCAATAGTTTTAAGTCTTTTTTTTAATCCGGTGTGATGTTCATGTTGTAAACTGTGAGTGCATTTAAAGTAAAATAAATGATGATGTATGATCTGCAGTGCGGCTTTGTGATTGACAATTTGCTGCGATAAGAGCATGCGGCGTCTTTGGTTTCTCAGTCAGATCACTTGTGAAGTCTGCTTTCAAATAATCAAGATGGCAAAGTCCATATTTTATATACACTCACCAGCCACTTTCTTAAGTACACCTTGCTAGTTCCAGATTGGTCCCCGTTTTGCCTTCAGAACTGCTTTAATTCTTCGTTTCCTAGATTCAAGAAAGTGCTGGAAAAATTCCTCAGTGATGATGGCGTCACACGGCTGCTGCAGATTTGCCAGCTGGAAAGTCACATCCTGTTCCACCCCACAGGTGTTCCATTGGACTGCGATCTGGTGACCGTGGAGGCCATTTGAGTACAGTGAACTCACTGTGTTCAAGAAACCAGTTTGAGGTGATCTGAGCTTTGGTTGTAAAAAGTAGTTATTTGAGTTACTGCTGCCTTCCTTTCAGCTCGAAGCAGCCTGGCCATTCTCCTCTGACCTCTGGCATCAACAAAGCATCTTCACCCAGAGAACTGCAACTCACTGGATAGTTCCTCTTTTTCAGACGATTCTCTGTTAGAGATGGTTTTGTGGGAAAATCCCAGGAGATCAGCAGTTTCTCAAAGACTCAGACCAGCATGTCTGGCACCAACAACCATGACACATTCAAAGTCACTGAAACCACCTTTCATACCCATTCTGATGCTTGATTTGAACTCCAGCAGGACATCTTTATCATGTCTACAGGTCTAAGTTTATTGAGTTGTGGTCATGTGATTGGTTGATGAGATATTTGCGTTAATGAGCAGTGGAACAGGTGACTGTGGAGTCCATAATTATACCTTCACCTAATAAGGCCGCAGCTTCTAGAATCGCTGCACATTCAGCTAAATATATACTCCATTTTTCACCTGTAAAATTCTTACTTGCATGAATATAAATCATAAGTAATTCTTTGTATTCTTTGTACTGTACCAGAGATATTTCGGATAAGACTGGAATCAGTTCATTCTTCTGTCTCATTTCAGTTTGCTCCATGTAGGCTTATCATGTAGGATGCTGCATGTAGGATTTTCAAGGGCACTTAGAATCTAATGGGTGACTAAAACTCAGCCTACAGCCACACAGGAGCCTCATGAGATCGATGTTCTCAGGCAGAGCATATTTCTCCTCCCAGATTGTGAAACCGCATCACGTATCACTTGGCTGGAAAGGAGATAAAAGAATTTTATGGAAAGTCAAACCTCCCTATGTGGTCTTCAGCAGTAACACAAGAGGCTTATATGGGCTCAAGATGTCCACAAAAATCCTGCCTTCCAACACTTAATGCAAAGGAAACGAGCATTATTAGATTTATTTATCTCAAAACAGGAGCCTCTCTCTGAAGCAGTACGATGGATGGATCAAGGATGGACTTAAGGGCTGCTGAAAAAAAAAAAAGAAATCACATAGCATCCCAGCTGTAATTACCTGAGTAAGTGCTGTGCATAGAGCAAAGATCCAAAGTGCCACCAGGTTCTCGTTAAGCCAGTCCTTTACCCGCTCGTAACATGGCTGCGGAGACACACACACACAAAAAAATATGCACAGAGCATGAGCAAATATTAGCCCACAAAAGCAAACTTACCATTAAGATGTCTAGCAGTAAATAAGTCTTTTCTTGCTGTATAAAGAAATGGTGAGAGAAAATACTCCTCAGCTAAAGGATCCCATGTGGCAACATCCTTATCTACTAATCCCTTCACTTTGACCTAATATTCTTTGGGAAAACTTTTCAAATTTCGAAGCCCCGCTGTCTTTGTCTCCCTTCGGCGGTACAAACAGCAGTAATGTGAATACAGGAGCAGCACATACACTGGCTGTATCACTTAGACATGAGAAGGGCCTGAATTTTTCATGTCTGACATTGCTTGAATTTATTATGAAGGCAAGTTGACAGAAAAAAAAAAATTCTCTACCCTCTCACCGCTTCACCTTTATCTGTCTCTAATACATTTTCATCATCTTGAGTACATTTAAAAATCACCTTTGGATGTAAAATGTTTGTGTAACCTAACAGATTGGAAGAAAAGAAAGGTAATTATTACTGTTAGGAGGAACAGAGTCATCTTCTTGGCTAGAAATGTAAGCAAG
The DNA here is from genome assembly GCA_024447675.2 of Pterophyllum scalare. NCBI lineage: Eukaryota > Metazoa > Chordata > Actinopteri > Cichliformes > Cichlidae > Pterophyllum > Pterophyllum scalare. Next base: position 2,737 of record JAMQGT020001714.1, on the reverse strand, counting down.
TAAAGAAAAGGAGACAGATTATCAGAAGCAAAGGAAGTGGCTGCCTCTGTGTAGTTGAAAGCTGGCATCAGAAGTAATGGGAGTGGCATGTGCAATGAAAGCTATGTGACACATGGCTCCACAGACATTTTCAAGACATGTGGCAAGCTGTGTGTGCGAATATGATAGATGCACAGGAGAAAAGACTGCCTGATATGCTGTAGTAAAAGGGTGAGCGCTATCATAACAGGCTACAAGCGCTGTTCTAATTTAATTATTCATTTCTGCAGACTTGCCTTCCTGATTGTGCTATTTTTTAAAATCTCCTTACATCAAGAAGCTGAGTCAGAGCCAGGGAAACCAAACACAATCAACTGTGCATTTCACTGCTGCTGAAAAAATATTTCTGGGCTGGATCAATATGGAAAGTCATGCAGTAAGCCAAATTTCAGACAGCTTTGGAGTTATTTATCAAACTGCTGCCCAAGTGCAGACCCCCTGGACCACAAAGCTGCATCTGAAAATATATAGAATTCAGATTTTTATTGTTTGACATCCACTGCAGACTCCCATATAACCTGAGGAAAAAAAAAACACATTAGTAAACCTGAACCTGCCATGCCAGTCCCATGGCAGACACTGAGGCTATCAACAATGTTACAGGGCAAACAAAACAATACAAAACAAAAAAAATGCCTTAAAACAAATTGTGTAGGAAAAAGAAACTGTAATCAGTGTCTTCACAACAATTCTTTGGCTGTCATATCCACTGCTTAGTGAACTACACTACATAGTTCACTTTCATAATGTGGGATTTGGCAGCTATTTGTGACTGCTTAGTTGGCAAACACAAAGGAGGATTTAGCAGGAGCCATGTATTTCAATGAGAATGGAAGGCTATAAATAGTTGTCTGCTCACAAATTCAGTTTAAAAGGTGATCAGTTCCAAAGAAAATATGTCCAAAAATCATTTATTCCACATTTAAAGGTTCATTAAATACATTTAAGGAGCTTTCAACCACACAGAGAAGTGTGACATTGTACACAAGTACATCACACAGTCTTAAGAGACAGGGAGAAGTTGCAACAGTTTAGTTTTAGTGTGTGTGTGTGTGTGTGTGTTTCATGATACTGAGAGCATTGTGGGTGAGAAGAGTTGGCCTGAAGAAGTGCCATATGTGTGATCACATGTCTTTGCATATAACTCCTGCCAAAGTCCACGTCACCTGCTTTTTCCACTTCAATTCTGGTTCATGAATATGATCCATTTCTAGTCAGTGCTGTAACAGGTTTATGTTTGATGTTTGACGAATAGAAGCAGCAGAAAGAGTCTCTCTTGCAGAGTCCTGACCTTTTCAAGAATTCCACGGTGTTCAAATGGTAGGTGCTAACACTGAACTCTGTCTAAAGGGGCAGTGTGTGCTGATTTCATCCCGGTCTTAAGAGATTCTCATCAATCTCATTTTGGCCTGTCCTCCCCTCTGGACTGCCTCCACTTTCATCTCTGTATATTTCTCCTCAATGAAAAGATGTTCTGCTCTTTTTTTTTTTATTTTTAAAAGTATCAGTGAAAAAGGGCTCAACTCAAACAAACATGAGACAGTGCACAACTGGGTCTAGACTTAAATTTCTGTTCTTAAAATAAAATGGACTGCCATGGACTTTTGAAAATTCCTTAATGAGTGTCTTATAATTTTATATATTAGTAAAAAAAAAAAGAAATCTCTTAGGAAACCCAAACATATTATATGAGTAGTTTTCAGTTCCCACTAATGTCTCTTTAGTCAGGATTGTTACTTTGTTTAAATGAACTGACTTGTACACCTCAGAAATTGTTCAATTTACTGGATTCTCAATCCAGTGATCTAAGAATACTATAACCAGTAAATGCACGACATTGTCATCAATGCCACCATGCCATGACTCACTGAAGTTAACCGAGGTTGGGCTGCGCATCTCTGATCACCATCTCTGATCTGTGTTGTTATTGGTAGAAATCTGACTGGGCAGAGATACTGAGATGAAGTGCCACTCATGTGGCTGCGCCCCACTGCCGGAGTAGCACGGGTCTGAATTGGGAGCATGTCCAGGACACTTCCTTAGCCAGTATTTAGTCTCCAACTGAACACGCCTGGGTCATGCTGGGTCAGCATGCTCATCCCAGACAGGTGAGTGCTTTCATCATGTCCAGAAGAGCCCATAACTCATATTAAACGTCTTGCATATACATACACTATATTGCCAAAAGTATTTGCTCGTGTGCCTTCACACACACATATGAACTTCCCATTCTTAATGCAGTGGGTTTGATATATATTTGTGAAATATTCTTTCACAAATGTTTGTGAGAAGCAGTCTGTACGCCAAGATTCTTGGTTTCATACACCTGTGGCCATGGAAGTGACTGGAACCCCTGGATTCAATAATTTGGATGGGTGAGTGAACTTTTATCATAGTGTTGGTCTGTGAAATCTATTTGAAAGACACAAAATAAACCGTTGCTTATTCTTTTTGACTAGAATATATCTGCAATTAAGTTTTCCTATAATCCAGAAAACTAAATGGATATACAGAAGGTTAGGCAGTTGCACATATAAGCACAGAAATAGATATTTGCTTGCTGTACCCTTTCTTCCCCTCTGTGCTAGCAATAAGAAAGAAGCTTCTGAATATACAGGGGTTGGACAATGAAACTGAAACACCTGGTTTTAGACCACAATAATTTATTAGTATGGTGTAGGGCCTCCTTTTGTGGCCA
>JAMQGT020001713.1:0-109146 GCA_024447675.2 Pterophyllum scalare | reverse complement strand
ACTTTGTTTCTCAGCCGTTTATTTAGATCGTGGCATGATGTGTTGCTTTTTGAGATTTTTTTTAACCTGATTCATTTTGTCAGACAGGTTCTATTTAAGTGATTTCTTTATTCAATGAGTCTGACAGTAATCAGGTCTGGGTGTGGCTACAGAAATTGAACTCAGCTCTTCAAACAATGCATATAATCACAGTCAATTCACGATGTAACAATGGGGCCAGAGGGGCTTTTGGTGACCTTTTTTTCACACAGGGTCAGGTAGCTTTGGATAGCTTTTTTCCCTCAATAAATGAAATCATCATCTAAAAACTGCATTTTGTATTTACTCATTATTATCTTTATCTAACATTAAAATGTGTTAGATGATCTGAAACATTTAAGTCTGACAAATATGCAAAAAAATAAAAAATCAGGGAAGGAACAAAGACTTTTTCACGGTACCTAAATGATGGTAAAGGTTTGGTTTGACTTAATCAGCTGATATTGACTAATCAGAAGACTTATCTTTGGTCAAGGTGCCTCACCTCTGTATCCCTCCATACAAAATGCTAACTAAAGTGGCCTGTCTTCCTTTTGTCCCTTCAAAATTACTATGTCCACCAGAGGGGTTTGTCACAATAAAATGCAACTGCGAGGCATATTAAGCTGCCTGCACTAATTTGGGGGGGGAGGGGCATTATTCGTCTTCTCAGAATGCTCAAAAATTATAGCTGTCAACAAGGACTAAGGCTTCTGCACCGCTAATACACTGCTCCATTGAACTACTCAGGTATTCATTTTCCTCAATTAGCAGAGAGAGCCGTCGCCCATTTTCAAAAAATTTCAAAGCATTACAAAGAATGACAGGAACCTTGTAAAGAGCAGTTCTTTCATTTTAAAATAGATTTATTTTATATAATTCTCCATAAAAGGTGGTGGGTGATAAATTTTCCATTTAATTACCCCACTTTCCTCGAAATAAGGTCAGGGAGAAACAGTAAATTAAAATGCATCAAAGACAAAATGGGGACATAGAATGAGGAAAACACACTGATGAGAGTTAGGGATTATGATAAAACACTTATCTTCTGCGAAAGCTCGGTAGATCTTGGATAGATATTAGGGGTTTATTTCTGTATTTGACCAATGCCAATTAAATATACTGTCATCTAGATCAAACATTCATCTCACCATTCAGCACATGCTTTCTTCCTTACCTACTCAACAGCACTGTGCCCATTGCTGCTCCTGGAGATCACAAAGTTGTACAGGAACAATACTGATGCACACGTTAGTGTAATGAACATACACTGATGCACAATCAGTGACAAAACAAGTAAGAGAGTGTACAGTTTGTCTGCTAAGTTAAGTAAATGTACAATCACTTGTTTTGTCGCAGGTACACATCGACAATCGGAAAACTTTAAAACACTGATCTCCATTTCCATTGTTTTAAACCTGAAGAGTTTCAACCCTAATTAACACAATCTGAGTTAAATTTAAACAACTTTGCTTGACAGGTGGAGAAGAATATATAAAAAAACTTCACACAGCATGCATACTGTCAGAAGTGACTCTGTCTTGTGTGAGTGTACAGTGTTTCTTTTTATGAATTGTATTTAAATAATCTTGTTCTGGAGGGGCATCTGGCAGAAAGACCTACCAAATCAAATATGTGGCGACCTCCTGTGAATAAGGGAGCATTTTCCTTTTTCAAGTGGTAAAAAAATCCATTCTCTGTTTCTGCATTTCCTCTTTGTAGATTGCTGCTTGGTCAGTAAATGGGCGATTTTTTATATTTTTTTGAAGAAAATGTTGCTCTGAGAAATAGCTCGGTCCTTTGCAAAAGGGCAGCGACTTTAACATTCACATCAGTTTCAGAGGACTGTAGTGACAGCTCACTGTGACGGCAAATATGATACAAAAAAACCCCTTTCAAATCTTTCCTGTAGCCTAAATTTCTTCACTTTGTTTCTTTTTTTTTTTTAACTTTTGATCAAAATATTGTCAGACACCTTCCCCACTGGTGTCCAGCCTTGCTTACTGAAATCAGTCACAAACATCCACCCAAGAAGGTGTGTTAAAGCTGAAGAGCCGGCCTTGTGGAGTGTAACCCAGCACAGTCTCAGAGGAATATTTTCAGGTCAAATGACTACTACACTGTTGAAGATTGAAGGCAGACCTCCTTGCTCTGTTTTACTCTCGGCTTGTTATCGCACGGCTCCCTTGTGGTGGGCAGAAACTGACAATCATCTCTGATGCTCTGAGAACAGCAGGAGGTGGAGGAGAACCAAACTGTGCTGGAAGAGGCCAGGATGCTTTTTGTTACAGTGACTGGTGAAATAGGTGAGAGGGAGATGTGAAAATATGAACCTGTGAAACATGTTTCTGTTTGTTGATGGTGCTGATCAGCAGCCATCGATGCTGTGTTAGGGCGTACACCTTTTTCTATTGGTGAAAGATGCAATAAGTTTCTTTTTCCCCTTTCTTTCTTTTTTTGGTTTGCACTGAAGTTGGACACACACACACACACACACACACACACACACACACACACACACACACACACACACACACACACACACACACACACACACACACACACACACACACATTTTTTTCAGTGCTTGACAATGGAGTCATGACAGAACAAGTAGGAGTGTCAGGATTTTCTGGGAGAATCTGACTGCTCGTGCTGGTGTCAGAAACTAAATTGTTCTAAAGGCAATTGGAAGAGGTGAAGGAGTCAGCCTGAGATGGGCTTGTGAGAACAGCTGTAAAGATTGAGGCCAGACCTGCTGGTCTGTAGCAGATGGAGGAGGTGGGCATGATGGTAAGAGGTACAGATGATAACAGTAACTACTGAAGGGAGATGAGTGCCATCCTGCTCAATAATGTGGCGGAGCTTTGGAACAGGAGGATGGCAGGGTGTACACATCAAATTGTACTGTTGTAGTTCATGTGTTACTCTCAGGCTACTTTGTCATTCATGCCATTTTTTTAATATATATATATATATATATATATATATATATATATAAAATGCCATTTTCATTCCTTGCTGTTCTTTGAAGGTAAGTATCCCTGATTTCTCTATTGGCTCTGTTTTATTTTAATTCAAAAGTCTTTTTTTGTTTGTTTGTTTTCTTTAAAGAGCAGATTGGGTTTTAAAGTCAGTTTCTCTCTGATTTTTATTCCCCCAAGTAACCGAGTTAGAGTCCACGCTTCCGACTTTCATCACCTCTGCTTACATGAGACAGCATCCACTCGCAGAACTGACAGCTCAAACAACGCTTTTGGTAATAGAAAGAGAACAGAAAATGAGGTCGAAAAACAGAAATTAGTTCCTAATTATGCTCTGCCTTCCACTTGTACGATACAATTGTACTATATAGTGATACAAGTAATTTAGACAGTAATGTTATAACAGTTATTACCATATATTACTACACCTGTTTTTTTTTTTGTTTTTTTAGTTTCTTACTTCTCTCTTGCAGAGCAAAAATGTGTAACAAAGCCATTAGGATGAATTCTCATTTCATGCTTTCATGCCATTAAAAGGTGCATCAACTTCCAGATTGTCATGGAAACAAGTCTTTTTCTAAGCACTGCATAAAAAGGAAACACAAGGTCGCCGTGTGTGTGTGTGTGTGTGTGTGTGTGTGTGTCCTTACATAGTATATGTCACACAGTTTGGTGGAAATGAAGTCAACAGCCGCACTCACATCCCATTGAAATTGGAATCCAATGACTCTTCACTTACTCGGGGCTACAGTCAGTTACTCTTGTTTTAATTCCCATTACTGCAAGTGTGTGAAATAAGCTCAGTGCTCTGACCTTTGTACATTAGCGTCCGTGTGGGTGGGGAGCAGCCTGGGTATCTCTTCTTCCCAGACAAAATGTCAAACAAATCTACACAAAACGAGAGAAGCAGATTTCTGTGCTCCAGGACAAATGCTGATTATCCCCTAAATGTAGGAGCAATGACTCCACCATAAAAATGCAAAAATGGGCAACTCAGAAATATGCAACAATTCACAACACTAATCGTTTTGAGCGAAAACACCACAGAGCTGCGGGAAAAAAAAACACCCCACAGCTACAAAATACCAAAATAAGACTCTCATTTACAGCCACTTTTTAATTAATCTTGTTAGTGCAAACGTGTCTTTTCCACGCTGCAGGGGTGGGAGGGGGGGAAAGAAAAACCCAGCAGCAGCAGTGGCAACAGTAACAGCAGTAGTGGGTGAGCCTGGGACAGAGGAGGGATAGGAAGAGAGCAGGCAGAAGGAAGAGACGCAAGATGTGTCCTCTGAAGTTGTGTTTACTTGTCATCCTAATGTAGGTCAGAGCCCAGCGGAGGATCCATAGATTGCCAGAATTGTGAATGGGTTGCATCTGTCTCCAGTGATTTAGCCAGATCAATAGAAATTGCCTTTCTACTGATTTGAGATCTGTCCACCCCACCCTGCCCAGGCTCTGCTGCCACATGGTCCATCGATTTGCAGCTGGACCGCAGGGGCACGTGCACAGCATGAGCAGTTCAGATAATAGGCCTGCAGTTTGCATTTGCTGAGTATGGCACGTTTGTGCACAACGCTCACAGGCAGCTAAGCCATTCAGTTGTGTGGAAACTTTTGGATGTAGGGAAAGAAGCAGCAATGCTGGGAATCTCTCCAGTCTTTCATTATCATGTTCAAAGATGAGTTCTTATTAAAACATACAAACATTTACGGAAATACAGTATTTAAAGCAAAAACAGAATTTGCACACTTCTAACAAGCTTGAATTCAATATTCGGCATGACCAACTTCATTCTTTAGCACAACCTGAACTGTCCTAGGCAAGTTTTCTTGTCATTTCTTTAAGTAGTCTTCAGGAATAGTTCTCCAGGCTTCAAACATTCAAAGCTCTTCTTTAGATGTTGGCTGCCTTTGGTCCGTTCTCTGTCAAGATGATCCTGCTTCAATAATGTTGAGGTCTGGACTCTTGGGAGGACAATCCATGACTGATAGTGTTCAATTGTGTGTTTTTCTATCCAGGCATGCTTTCTACCAGCAGTGTGTTTGGGATCATTGTCATGCTGAAAAATCAAGACATTGCCAATCAGACAGTTTCCAGATGGTATTGCATGGCTATAGACACTGTTGCACCTCTCTCCTGACCTCCTCTGTACATACTGACAATTTGAACCAAATATTTCAAAATTTGATTCATCACTCCATAATTTGCCACTGCTTTTCAGTCGAGTTCTTGTGTAATTTGTGTAAGAATGGCTTCTTGACAGCCACCCTTCCACTGAGACCATTTCTGACGAGGCTTCAGTGAACACCTGATCACCTGAAGAGCCAGACACATCTTTCAGGTCCTGTGTCAGCTCTTGATCCCTTGAGTTAAGTGCCTTTTTATGCTTGAGTGCGTCACAGATTAGTGTCTTAACCAACAAAAAAGCATTCGTCTAAAAATGGTCAGGTACAAGGACTGGACTGAAAATGAGTGAAAAAGCAGCCAGTGTCCAAAGAAAAAATTTGGAAAGACCTTTCAGAAAGCCTCGGGAACTATTGCTCAAGACCAGTTTAAAAAAATTAAAGAAAGTCTGGTTCCTTGGAAGCAAAAGAATTGAAGGGGTGGCACAAGACTTTTGCACAACAATGCATATTAAGTTTGTGTCTACCCATCACTGGGTTTTATTAGGCCTGGCACATCTTTCATGTTAGTAGTGTAGGTAGTGTTGGGATGCATAGTTAGTGTTGAGCATTCTCAGTCAAATATAACCTAACTACAGTAAATTTATGTTGTGACAGATTTTCCTTCAAATATATCCTTTAATAAAAACCCTCCTGGGTCTTTATTGACTCAGAAAGAGGCTTAGGTGGTGCCTCTGTGCAGCTGCTCTGGCTTTATCATCGCTGCCAGTTTAATACTCAAACCCCTTTGATTCCAGTTTTCAGCTTTTTCAGACACTAGATTTTGGCATTGCCATAACACTGACCTACTTGAGGCATTCTTTAGCTTTTTAAAATCCAATTTTCTTCATGTCTCCATGGTTATAAAAAGCAACCGTCACATGAATTTTTCAGTTTGAAGTCATGACTTTATTCTTGTGATATTTATGCGTAGTTTCATTTTCGTAAGTATTGAAAAGAATAGCACAATTGCAATGAATAGGGATAATAGGATTTTAGATGAAAAGCTGTAAAAAATCAGACATGTTTGTCCTTTGACCTCCTTCAGGTGTAATAGTGGCAGAAAATACATTATGTGGCTGCATTACTTTAATGTATAAAGACCGAAGCCTTTCCTCCATATCCTTATGTGCAGAAAGCAAATAAAATATGAAATGAGTGAATGAAATTACAAACAAAGTTGTTTCTCTCTGTTGCTTTAGATTCAACAGGGATATACAATACTAGGCTTTATGGCTTTTCAATCTGTGATTTAAAGTTGTTTAAAAAATTAATATCAAGGTATTGAGGGAAGCCCCCAGAGCAAAAAAACCAAACCAAACAAACAAAACAAACAAACAAAAACATCCAAGTGACCTGGATTGAGTTCAGTTAATGAACCTGACTAAAAGCTTAACTCTGTTTTGGGAGTCCTGCCTGATGCTGGTTTTCACCTTCCTGTGTCCCTGCACACTCCAAGATTGCTTTGACATTTTGCAGATTCTTTCCAACAGCTGAACAAAGTTGAAAATTGTATTGGTAGAAAACATGACTTATACCGTTTGTCACAGTCTATACTCGCTGTTCCTACCAAAATACATTTCCAGTTTCTGTGGTTATTGAAATTCACTGAAATATTGTTCTAAAATTGCTGTAAAGATAAATAGAAAATCATGATTCTCTTTTCTCTAGAAATGTAAACATAGAAATACAAACTAACAGTTTGTGTGTTTGAGAATTTTACACTTAGTTCATATTTAGCATCATGGTCAGCATGCGTTCAGACCTCTGAACTGCCATCGAAGTCTTTTTGCTGATTTTTTTTTTCTTTTCTGGTAGTTAGAGAAAGACACTCTCTACTAATCAGGTCTTAGTAGGCAGAATGAAGGCTGATTAGATGTGAGCATGCAAGTTGTTGATAATTCATATATAAGAAAAACTCTCACATCAGTACAGAACTGGTTCTGCCTGAGGCAGCTTCCAAATGTAAAACTGGCTTTGCAACAGAGATGCACTATATTGCCAAAAGTATTCACTCCTCCATCCAAATCACTGAATTCAGGTGTTCCAATCACTTCCATGACCACAGGTGTATAAACCAAGCACCTAGGCATGCAGACTGCTTCTACAAACATTTGTGAAAGAATGGGTCGCTCTCAGGAGCTCAGTGAATTCCAGTGTGTTACTGTGATAGGATGCCACCTGTGCAACAAGCTAAGTCATGAAATTTCTTCACTAATAAATATTCAGCTGTCAATGGTATTACAACCAAGCGGAAGTGATCGGGAATGACAGCAACCCAGCCACAAAGTGGTAGGCCACGTAAAATCACAGAGCCGGGGTCAGTGAATACTGAGGCCCATAGTGCGCAGAGGTTTGCAACTTTCTGCAGTCAGTTGCTACAGACCTCCAAACTTCATGTCTTCAGATTAGCTCAAGAACAGTGTGTAGAAAGCTTCATGGAATGGGTTTCCATGGCCAAGCAGCTGCATCCAAGCCTTACATCACTGAGCACAATGCAAAGCATCAAATGCAGTCGTGTAAAGCACGCCGGCACTGGATTCTAGAACAGTGGAGACGTGTTCTCTGGAGTGACGAATCATGCTTCTCCATCTGGCAATCTGATGGACAAGTCTGGGTTTGAAGAATGGTACTTGTCTTACTGCTCTGTGCCAAGTGTAAAGTTTGGTGGTGGGGGAGTTATGGTGTGGTTGTTTTTCAGGAGTTGGGCTTGGTCCCTTAGTTCCAGTGAAAGAATGGTTAAAAATTCCCATAAACACACTCCTAAAATTTGTGGAAAGCCTTCCCAGAAGAACTGAAGCTGTTATAGCTGCGGGGGGTGGGCCTACATCATATTAGAATGGGATGTTACTCAAGTTCATATGCGTATCAAGGCAGATGAGTGAATATGTTTGGCAACATAGTGCATGTGATGAATTGGGCTTGGTCCAAACTAAAGAAATAAATCTTTTCCGCACAAGGACTCATCTGTGGTAAACCATTTGGCATGTTAATTACTGAAACATAAAAGTACTCCTATTCAGAATTTGTTACTTTTTGAGAAACTCAAGTGACCAGCATTGCTGTGCAGTGGTCCTAACTAGAGCCTACACAGAGCTTTGCAGACCATAGTCTACATGTTGGAGCTCAGTATTGTCAACAGGGTTGGCAGAGGTCAGTGTTGAAAATATAGAACAAGCCGTCAGTGGGTGATTCTTTCTTGTGTGTTATTGTGGGTCCTTCATCCCTTTAGCACCTGCCACAGAGAAGCCCAAAGTCATAATAAACAGATATTCTTTGTACTTAAGTGACTCCATCCATCCATCCATCCATCCTCTTCAGCTTATCCAGTTCCGGTTTGCAAGTGAAACCGAGTATTACAAAATAATGATAACTGTTTGTACTTCCCATGTTGCTTTATTGATCTTTGATTATTTTTTGCATTTCTCCCTCTTTGTGGTGAACACCACTGTTGCTCCCTTTGCTGTCCAAGCTCATGTTTCATCCATGCGGTGTTCACTCTCAGCTTCAAGCTAACTGTTTCCCCTAAGCAGAAACGCCTGAGGGTGAAAAATAAAGCCAACAGAGAAGGGTCAAAAAGTGCAGTTCCTCAGTGGCCATTGGAGGCTTTCTCCATAAGTTTTTTTTTATTTGTGCTGGAATTAACAGATTTACTTTATTTTAGCTCAGTAGGCAATTTCACCTCATTTAGCAACTTTAAAGGAGTTTTTTTTTTTTTTTTAGAATTCACCTGAGTGGGAAATGATTGCCAACAAGGCCCCTAGCTATTAGCCTGTCACCTCAGGTATTTCGAGTTACTGAGTTGACCATTTGACTGTGCTTGTAGTGCTGGAGCATTTTAGGGTAATTTAATGCAAATATGTCACATATGATATGGCTTGTTGTGTGGTTAATTGTACAGCTCATCTGTGGTGAAACTTTAATATTTTATTTATACAGCATGTATAAATAAAATATCTGGCACGGCTGCAGTGAAGCTGCTCTTCACAGAGATGACCTTCTCATGTCAAAATATCTAAAAAAAAAAGAAAATCTCTTAAAACAGTTATATTGACATATTTTTAAAAATATATAAATAAATAATAATGTGATATTATTCTGAATGAAACAGGGCATGCAGTAGCCAGTAGGTTAGAAAATGTGTGTGTTCCATAATCCCAACGGTCACTGCAACTGTGTCAAAATTAATAAACACTGAGCAATTACAGCTGACAGATCTGAGTCATGAAATTTTAAAATATTCATAAAGGACACTTGAAGACTGAATGTGTCAAAGCGATGTGCAGCACAGGGTAAAAACAGCATGTATCTGCAGTGCTGTGAAAGGTCGGCCTTATACTGTAAAGGTGAGTCATTTTTCTCTTTTTTTTTAGGTCAGTATTAAAGGATTAAGATGTCAAATGGCAGACTTGGAATTTAATCCCACTGGGAAGTTGGAAAATATACTGATTTGAATAATCATCCATTTAAATGAGATTTACCCAGAGTCAAGTGCTCGTCCATCAGTATAATCCCACCGATTCCTGGTTTGTTTTACTCGGCTACGTGTAGTCACACAAGGCAGAAGTAAAAGGTGGAGAAGTTTCGCTGCAAAGCTGGCAGGGAAATTGAGACCATGTTGTGTAAAACAAGGATGTACTGTATCTAGCACTGCACATATGGCGAGATTTTCTGTGTTAGTATACAGCAGTGGGCTGTTAACCTTCACATGAGCAAGAGATCCCTGTTGGTCTGTCTCATTACAGATGGAGACCAGATGGAGGCGGCGAGCTCTAACACCCCACCAACTCTGCTGACGTAAGGAGAAAAAAACGCAGCTCGATACACCTAATTGACAGTGTGGTGTCATGAAGGAGCTTTAGTTTAAGGTGCAGCGGAGTCCCAGTTGGAATGCTTAAACAGCCAAGTGACACTAATCAGAGCTGAGCGGATCTCTCCGCGGCTGCCGAGGAGATGCTAAAGGGACCGAGCAGGAACAAAACTTCTTCATCTGTGTCGCAAAAGAAAACAAAGTCGGTGTTAATTATCAATAGCTCTCGGGGTGTCCCACAACACCTGGGGATCCTCTCATGTTGGAAGAACAATATTAAACAAGTTCCTGTTCCTGTTTTTGCCCATGTGATTATTTCTAAGGATGTGCTGCAGTGTTAGTGAGGCGTTTTCAAAAGAGATCAGGAGTGGATGGAAGGGGTTGGTACAAATCTACAGTTACAAGTCATTTATGCCCAAGAACAAGCAGTGGTAGATAAGTAATGTCAATTTGAATAGAAGCAGATTTTCTGTCTGATATGTGGTTGTGATATTCCCACGCACTCGGCAGTCTCTCTCTCGCTCTCTCTCTGCAAAAGTGCCTTTCTTGTGATATTCTCCCTGGTCTCCTCTGAGGAGAAGCCAAGCTGTGCTCACCATACTGTCAGGAAATATTTCTGGTTATAAGGCTCGGTCTGTGTAAGATAGGGCGAGGCAAGTCAAACCTTTATATACTACATTTCACGCATGAGAAAAACACAATGGGCTTCAAATAAAAAAACTTTTAAAATTCATTAGAATTGGCAGAGACGGGCTTAAAAGAATAAAAGAAGAAAATGAATTTTTTCTTTCAATTTCCCAGTAAGTTGCTCCAAAATCCAGAAATTCAATTTGCTGGTACCGCATTTACATATTACATCCAGTTGATCCAGTACTTTATTGAAGTTATACAAGGTGAATCTTGTATGGCTCCCCTAATCCATTAAACGTAACAACTGGAATTATCTTCATACACTTTTCCCAACAAATAAGACCAGTCTTCGGTGTGCTGGAAGATTATTTTGTCTGAGTCGGCCCAAGGCTTAGCTGCTTAAAATTAAAAAGACTGGTTTATTCAGTGATTGATTAATTGTATTGTTTGAGAGAGTTTGAAGCACTGGCGCAACTTTTAATAGACACAAATAGTCACTTTCTAACAAAGCAAGGAATCTCTGGATGTCTCTGTGTAGTTCTGTTGTTCACCTAACTTTTAAAACTGGCACAATATTTAATCTGAACAGCTTTAAACTTGGTGGCTTTATTGCTGTCAAGATAGATCGCTACCGGCCTTCTAGACAGTACTGTAGCAGCAGGGATGCATAAAGCTGGGCGTACTGCTGAGAGGGGGAGAGAAAAAAACAACAACTAGCAGAAGGACTAACTCGGTTTAGAGACTGAGAAGTCCAGCGACTATCAGCAGGAGGTTAAAGACTTGAAGGAGGAGCTGAGCCCAGAGGAACAGTGAAATCCTTGAACACAGCAAGGGAAGGAGAGTTTGTCTGCAAAGTTCACCAAAGACCTTCAGAAAGACAAAGCCTGGATGCCAAAATACAGCACTGTGGAGGACAGCCTGAGAAAGGAGGTGGCAAAGAGAGAGAAAGTGGAGAAGGAGAAGTGGATTTGGGAAGAAGAACATAAAAACCTGCTGGAAGGGAAGAAGGTGTGTGTGTGTGTGCGGGGGGGGGGTAATTTAAAAAAATAAAAAAAAGGGAGAAGAATTACCTTTCCGTGATCTCTCTATCTCTCACAATCCCCCCTGTATATCCCCTTCACCCCTTCAACCCACTGCACTTCATTCATCTCTTTCATCTCTCATCAGCCCTCTCACCCCCATGCACATCCTCCCTCTTTATGTGGGAAACAGCTACATTTTCCCTGTTTTTCTGTCTCCATCACACAAACTGTAGGCTAACTGAATTCTCTAAATTAAAACCATTAATAATCATTGGAATAATTGTATATAATTAAAAATCAAATAAACAAACCAATTGTTCTTCTCCACATGCCTGCCGCCACAAAGAAACAAAAGAATACAAGTGCGCCGCATTCTGGCTGCGTGTCGTTGTTACTGTGGAAATACTGGCAGTTTTGTTTCCAGAAGGACTAAAGCTCTCATGTGTATAATTATCATTTGCACAGGATTAATTATGTAATAAATGATGCTGCTTCAAATGTTTCAATATGATATGACTTTAATGAAACTGCACAGTTAACATCACTGTGATGGCTCAACTAAAGGGGCGAATCTTGGAGAGTTTGATTTGTAACAAAATATAATTTTTTATGGACATCTAATATCTAAATCGAGTAACTGCAGCTGTCAGATAAAAGTAGTGGAATAAAGACAAGTCACATCTATTTGTATAGCACATTTAAAAACAACTGAACGAGACCCAAAGCGCTTTCCAGTTGAGGCAGATGGATCAAAAGTCTAAGCAGATTGTGAAAAAAAATTGGTAAAATAAAAATGGTAAAGTCTGAAACTAAATCAACAACAGATAAAAAGTGCATTAAGAAAAAAACACATTCATTTCATACAGAAAACAAGAGAAAATATGTGGGCCTGCAGCTTGGTTGCCTTTGGTTTTAAGTGGAGGACTGAGAGGAGTTGTTGGGACGATAGCTTTGGTGACTTTCATAGGTGACAGATCATAGAAAGTAAAAGTGTAAAATCAATGCTGTATTTCACTGGTAAACGGCACAGCTGAGTCTAGTAGCTACATTTTGAAACAGTTGTAGTATGGGTTGAATTGGAAACTCTACTCTCAGGAAATTGCAGCAGTTCCCCTAATTTAGTGTGTCTGTGTGAGTATGAACAGCGCTGTCGTCTCCTATCTACCCAGATTGTTGGTTACCCTTCCTTGTGTGAGTATTCCTGCCTGGATTCTGTTAGTTGTTTCTTTTGGATTTTTGTGTGGAATTGTTTGGGGCTTTCCACCAGTAAAGGTGGGGTTTTGTTTGCTCTGCCTCCCTCATGAGTCTGCATTTGGGTCCTTATCCTGCAGTTCCCTGACAGCCAACCCCTCTGTGTACGCTCGGTGAAAGCAAATAGCTACACAAATGTACACAGCCACTGTACCGCTATCTCTGCTAGTGACAAAATATTAGTCAGTGTTTTCAAACTGAGCTAAAAATCTAGCTTTCTACACTTTCTTTTGATATAAGACCACCACCCAAAGTAATCATCAAAATCATTTTAAGTCACCAGGAAATGCAGGCTCTTTAATCAAAATGATGATTTTACTGCTAAAATATAATTACTGTGATCCAAGAACTTTCCCATTTACGTTTTTACAAAAATGCAGAAAAAAATATAAAGCACGTTATTATATTTCGATTAAGAGGCCAAATTACAGTTATCTACTTGCACTCCTGAGCAGAAAAATATTTTAATGGTTGAATGTTATGCTTGATTAATTTCTGACTTCTCAAAGAAGTTTGGGTTTAAAAACATAAAAGTCTTTTTTTTCTTAGTTTTAAACAAGTTTTTTTTTTGGACAGATTTCTAAAATGTTTATGTTTTCCTGTTTTCTCGACCGGCGAGCTATTGCATTTGTTAAACACTGTATAGAGAACCAAAATATTTTGGGTGGCCTCGAATCATCAGTGATTTGTGAGTCGGTGGTAAGTTCAAAACAGTGCCCGGACGGGGAAAGTGTTAAACACATGCTCCCTGTGCGTACGGATGGTTAACCTTGGATTGTCAAGAAGTCCAGTTCATTGAATTAGCAGAGGCGAGGCCTCACATACAGCCATCGGTTATTAGCACTGCCAATCAAAGCCTGACCACGTTGGCCTTATTTCACAGGAGGCTTGTTTGTCCACTGTCCAGTACTGTGCTAGTGTGTGCAAAACATCCTTTCTTTCTTAAACCAAAGCACCAACTGCAGGGGTGTGGTGTGAAAGTTTAAATTTGTCCTACACAAACCTTTGAATCCACTTACAGAGACCAAAGAAATCACCTTCATAGTAGAAAATAGCACAAGACATAGTGTCATATGTATGAAGAGGTGGTGTGAGCAATGAGTCAGCGTAAAGTCGGCAAACCAACTCCTTCCTTGTAAGTTTGGCAGCAGCACAGCATACACACCCACATCACCTTCACCACCACCAGCACTGAGAATCCCTGTCAAATCAAAAACACGCTTATTTCTAAATACACCCTCACACATGCAACCTTACAATCACCTTCTGACAGGAGTCCATGGCACTGCAATCTGTCATGCCATGGCTAATCACACATGTAAGTTTTTCCTGTCAAGAGAGCTTATGATGCAAGTTTTAGCAGCGTGAAGCGTGTGCATTAGTTTAATTAGATTATGCTGACAACGTTCAGTTTGCGATTGCCTTCAACAGCAGCTTATTGCTGTCATGCTCGTCCGAAATCACAGTCAGAGTGCAGAGAAAAAGTGATATGTTTCCATTTGTGTTCATGTTTTGCATTCACTTGACATGGCCAGACATCGGTGCGGAGTCTTTTTAATTTGCTGCAGCTCATTCTGCCGAAATCATACCTTAACCTAATATTTCAGTGACATATTTTTCTATTGTTTATTCTTGAAAAGCAGTGCAGTGAATATTCAGTGAGACTCAGTCAGTCTTCAGCCTTTGTACATGTGCAGCTCAGTCTTTAAGTATTTCAGTGTTAGCCACATAATGTCAAATCCACCTTGTAAAGAGCAACTCCAGTGACTCCATGGTTGCTCTCCTTGGCTTGCCCTTTGAGAACACCTTCCTTCTTCACCCTGTGATACAGCACACAAACATTGTTTTACATTCTGACACATTACCAGCAGTGAGAGGATGCAAAGATGAAGTCCTGGCCTTTCATGTGGCTACAGAAATAGAGCTTTTTATTAACAGCAATTAAAAAATTCCATCTTCTTATCGGCATCAGAGACAGAGAAGGGTGGGAGAGTTTTGCTGCAGTGCTGCATAAGGATGCTGTTGGGCATAGGGAACACAAGGGACACGGAGCGAGTGAAAAGGTGATGTTTTGGTTATAGGGAGGGGAAATATGGGCGAGAGTATCGGTATTAAAGCCAAACAGAAGTGAAATGGGTATGGGCAATACGGTGACCAGATGGTATTTGTGGAGGGGAGGGCAACGAGAGATGGCGAGTAGGAAAGAAAGCTAACTACTACACAGAGTTAGAGAAGCAGGGAAAGACAGATGGAGAATGGAGAAAATGGAAAGGGTTGAGGGTTTGTCTTTACTGCCCTTGTATATGTAATCAGGGTTCTGCGGTAGCAGTATGGAAGATTGAAAAAAACCCAAAAAACACCGGAGGATGCAAGTACACCTTGGGACCTGTGCTGAATGCAGGTGGATTGGTGCAGAGCCAGAAGAGCTGGTGGAGGAGGAGGAGGGCAAAGGAGGGTGGGGGTGGGGCCATTTTTGATTGGGGATATGTGAAAGATGAGGGAGGTAGCAGGGGAGACGTGGAGGTTGCAGGAACAGGTGGTAAAACAGCAGGTGGTTAGGGGCTAAGGAAAAAATTGTCGTGGTAAGAGCCCAGACAGGCTGCTTCATAAGCACCTTGATGATGCTTTAATGACCCGAATGTGGAAAATGAACTAAAAATACATGAAATTAAAAATCTTGATAATTTACTGAGCATGTTATTCCAGCTGATTCCCTGCTATATGCTGTATTTATACCCATCTTTCCATGGAGACATGATGATGACCGTTTGGATGCATTTGTTTGGATGAACCAAGACCATACCCCCAGCATTTTTAAAAAGCGTGACCTCCCCAAAAATATATAATATATTGGATTGACTGTTGTAAAACTGGCACACCTAAAGGGGACTTCAGCTAATTTTACACATGAAATTCTATTTACAGGTCTCGAGCAGTAAGAGGGCAAATCTGAGTCTGATAAATGTGGCTTGTGTCAGTGTTGGTGGAACTGAAGCCAATAATCTAAGGTTTGTGGAGTTAGAAAGATGTGTGCTGACCAGACCAGCAGTATGTGGCCCAGTTGTGGAGCCAGGCAGGTCCTCATCAGTTGATAAGCTCCTAAGATAAATGCAATTTTAACAGGCAGCCGGGTTGTTAAAATGTGCTTGTGTGAGAACCTGAAAACATTATCGCATGGCCATTTTAGCAACAGCCACAGAAAACTGTTCTGCTAGTAGTAATCACTGGATGTGAATTTGTTTCTGTGCATATGTGTGTAGCCACTATCACGCACACCCCACACAGAAAGGCCCCAGTCAACCGGTGGATTTGATCCAAGGACCTTTGTGCTGTGAATCAACAATGCTAACCTCCACACCACTGTGATTTTACTTTGTAAATGTTTTGTTATGATGCAAACTAAAGTGTAACTGAAATTTGGCAACGTTTTGTATTACAAGTTTTCCAGCATATATATATATATATATATATATATATATATATATATATATTTTTTTTTACCTTGCCAGATTTTTCCAGAGCTTTAGCTTCTTGTGTCACAGTCTTGAGTCTTCGACCCTGCGTTTTGAGTTTAATATTTGAGTTCTGTATGTTTTTTAACTGGGTTTGTTCTTTGTATTCTAGGTTATTTCTCCTCATGACTTTATTCTCATTCTTTTGTTCTGTCTCGTTTTGTAATTTGTTCGTATAGCTAATTGTTTATAGTTAATTCTTCAAGTTTCAGTTTTCCATCCGTCCTGTGTTCCCCCGTGTTGTTAAGTCTCTATTTCTGCGTTAGGAGTACTCTTGTTTTGTTGCTTCCTGTTTTCTTTTGGTAGCCTCCCTTTTTTTGTGTCTTGTATGTAGTTTTGCTTCCCTTGCCTTGTTTTCTCTGATGAGTTTCTGCTGTGTACTCCAGTGTTTCCCCTGATTACCTCACATGCCTATTTAAAGAATTAGCTTGCCTCGTTCTTTGTCTCATCGTACTGTTGTTTTCCCCGTGTGCTTGCTGGCAGTTAAAGACTGTAGTTTGGTGTTTTGCTCTTATGGAGCTCTGAGTTTCTGAACTTTGCCTTCAACCAAATTAAAGGCTTGCTCTCTGTTTATATCAGTCTGTCTGTGGTGTCTGCATTTGGGTCCTTTCTGCCTGCATATCATGACACCTTGATTGTAAAAATAACCTCTCAAATGGTGATGTGGTTGATTTTCCTCTGCCTGTGATAAAACACAAGGCACCTAATCAAAAAATCTGTGGGCCTTTCCTGGCCTCCTCTTTCCCCATAATTTTTGTAAGGACTGGAATAAATTTGATGACATTAAATACCGCTTAATATTGTTGTCACATTTATCAGGTTTGTGCCATCTGTCTCTTTGCGCCATGATGGGAACACGCCAAGGATTTCAGCCAGACATTGCGGCACCTGACACATACTGATGCCTTAGTATTCAAGTGTCTTGCTGGAGTATCTGCCTCATCGTTACCTTCATCTTCACCATGCACTCTAGTCTGTCCTGGTGAAAAGGAAAGACACAATAATATGTTCGGGTCAGACAGAGAAATTGCTCCTCTAAGGAGATGATGTCCAGTCAGTCTGACAAAGAGAGGTTTGTCTGAGTATTTTCAAAAGGCGCCTCCTTTTGTAGCTGAAATCCCCAGCGTCTTGTACAGATGAAAGTCCATTCCCTCCATTTAAAAAACAAACAAACAAAAAAAAACAACTAAGAATAAAGTACAACTGTTCTTCCTATGTACTCTGTCTGAGTCTTTGTGGCAAACATCTTGTGGGCACACAATAGGATATGAAGTGATACCACAGCCTTTAAGGCTGTTTTATTAAATAGTGACAAGATAAACATGGAGTCCAAATCCTTATGAAATATGGATCTTTCCAAAGGGATATGGGGCATGTTTATAAAAAAAGAAAAAAAAAGAAAAAAAAAGATGTGTGTAGCAAATGCCAAAACACTAGACTCCACCAGTGGGCTTATTTTTTCTTCTTCTCATATTTATAATATGAATATAAATGTTCTTTACAGAGTGTTTTATCTGATACAGCTCTGCTTACACTTACGGGAAAAAGGTGCAGTCAGCACTAAAACCCTGCATTTATTTATTTAATCATTTATTTCTTGCATTAGTTAATAAAGACGAAATTTTAGAGCCACTTTTTTGGATGAATTTGTCTCGTAAACATTGAAATGGCAGAATCGTCATCACAGTTAGTGACATCTGTTAATACTTTGTTTTTTTTCTACCTACAGTCTGAAACTGAACTCACCTGTAACAACACAAAAACGTTGCTTTATAAGTTTGTCGCTCGACTTTTTGATCAATTTGTTCTAAATGGATGAAGGGCTACAGTAAATGACTTATTACTTGTATAAAATGTGCTTTAATATTTATTTTTCATATGCTGTACATTGGTGAGTGGAGCTCTTTTTTTATTTAAATAAATAAAATTCCTGTTAATAAAGTTTGAGAGGCAAGGCTAAGATGGTTTGGAGGAGGAAAAGACAACAGAGGAGGTTCATGGATGTAGTGAAGGAGGACGTGCAGAGGGTTGGTGTGACATAGGGTAAGATGGAGGCAAACAATTTGCTGTGGTGACCCCTAAAGGGAGCAGATGAAAGAAGAAGAAGAAGATCATCCTGTGAGGTAAACTAGTGTCAGCCAAGCTTTAGCTGTCAGACAGATGACCTCATGTTTGACTCTAGAATACTTTGGTATTAAGAGGCGTTCGTGGTGCGTGGTGTAAGGTGCCTCGGTCCCGAGGCTGCAAAACAAGCTCAAGTCATCACCCCTCCACCACCGTGCTGACAGCTGGTATGAGGTGTTTGTTGATATGTTGTGTTTAGTTTTCTCCAGATGTAATGCTGTGCATCTCCACTTTAGTCTCAACTGACCAAAGGACATTGTTCCAGAGGTTTGTTCAGATGCAACTTTGCAAGCTTAAGCTGTGCCACTATGTTCTCCCATCAACCCTGCCAAACAAGCCGCAATTGTTCAGTCTTTTTCTAATTGTACTGTCATGAACTTCAACATTTAACATTTAAACCCAGGACTGTAGAGTCTGAGATGTAGCTCTTGCTGTCTTTACAGTTTGTCTGAGCATGGCACGGTCTAAACCTGGGGTGAATTTGCTAGGACATCCACATAAAAGTGATCCAAATAAAACAAGGTATTTCATAGATTGTCGTTATTCTGAAATCCTCAGACCAGCGATATTCAGCTTCACACTGCAGAGCTGAACTGCTGTATTTGCTGAAAGTGAACTGGCTGAAAATTGCAGAACTTTCACCCAGTCCACACACTGCAATTACACACAGGCGTAAAAAACAACACGTCAAAGCAGCTTGCGAGTCACGAACCATAGCAAACACCTGACATATGTCCAGATCAACCATGTCACACAATGTTTTTAACAGGATATTATTAAGTCTGTATTCTGTCCAGTTTGTGACATACAGAATGGTCCCCCAATTACATGTATATCCTTTAACCCCCTAAAAAAACACTGCAGGAATCCCTTTAAGCAAACACGAGGTTTAATATGAAACAGTGAGGCAGGAAATCCTCATTCTGATTTGTTAATAATCTAGTTTCTCCATATTTTTGTATTAAATTATCAGTATTTTCTCAATTAAACATATAACTAAAAAGCAAAAACATTGCACTAGTATACCATCTGTCACTTTGCTTAGACTCCTGTTTGGCTAACTGATAAAACAGCAGCTGGAGATCACCGGTTTTAATTATAGATCTGATTTTTTCCATGCCTCGGAAACCAATTAAGGCTTGTGGCGCACACCCGCTACACTTGAGGCTTTGATACATGCTGGTGCATGTGGCTTCTCAGCAATTTCTCACTGACCAGTGTTTATCAGGAAGATGTCCTCATAACAAGATTTCTAATTGGAGTCACCATTAACTGATGTGAGTTATTGCCTCCTGTCAGGATTCTGTGTGAAGCTGCTGTCTGGTTAAACTGTTTGCCAAAGTTTAATAAGAGATTGTTGTGGATTTTTAATCTGCCTTGAAAATGCGTCATTTGTGGTACACAGCATCAGTCCATTTGGCAAACGCCCCGCTGCAGTCCAGGCAGTAATAATGTGGACATACTTCAGATCGCAGTAACTTGAAATAAAATAACAAATACCACAATAAAGTGGCAACTCTCAGATTTAATTTGAATACAAGAAAGTGCATCAGAAGTACATTTGTTTTAATTCCTAAAATTTAGGAGGTCAAAAGTAATTAGAGAGATTCACATGGGATTAGAAAAAGATGTATTATTTAATAATTTATGGAAACTCTTTTGTTGACAATAACTCCTTAAAGTTTTTGATCCCTAGACAGCCGCAGATGTTTTCTATCTTCCCCGGTGGTGATGCCCTCTCAGCCAGGCAGTCCCTGCAACCATCTTCAGCTCCTTCTTGTTGTGGGGTCTTTCTCCCATTAGTCGTGTCAGGAAGTATGTAGGCTGAAACTCGGCTGGACTGAGATCAAGTGAGCAACTTGGCTAGTCAAATCAATCAGAAGTGGTGTTTTGGGTCATTAGTTGCTCCTTTTTTCTTTCTTTCTTCACTTTCCTCTCTCCTTCACTTTAATATAGGTTGAATTCTGTTTTATCATTCCACAGAGCTCCATTGCTGAGCTCCATCCAGTTTCTTTTCCGATGTTTACGTGTACTGTAACCTGGCCTTTCATTTTCTGAGGCTTACCAGAGGTTTTCATCTTGTGTTGCATCCTCAGAGCTCCTGCTCATGAAGTATTCTCTTGGTTGTTGACAAAGTAGCATGTTTCCCTACATCATGGAGAGCATTCCTGACTTGCTGAGCACTCACAAAGTTTTTCTTTAGCATGCAAACACTCACACTGAAACTTCTGTTTGTGAACAAAAAAATGTGCTAAAAAACTGTATTCCGCATTTTTTTTTCTGTAGCACTTTAATGTAGTATCTATTGTTTTATTTCAAACTGAATGTGATCATGAATCAGTGGACTGTATGTTTATATTCAAATGCTCCACAGCATCTACAGGAATATAACTACTTAATTCCATCTTTTCTGTCTCCTAAAATAGACAAACATTAAAGAATTACTTTTTGGGAAATACATTTATTTGCATTTTTGTCAAGAAGATCGATACCATGCTCACTTCTCGATGTTAAAACAGGAGCTGGAAACGGGTATATCATTTCTCCACACTTCTAAAGCTCATTAATTAACATGTTTTATCTTTTTCATTCAAGTTAAACACAAATTTGAAAAAGTGGTTGCTTTTGTGGGGAGTTACATACTGTACCGTTTCCTGGGTTCTCCAGGAAGTAACTGTACAAAGCCAAGAAAATGTGTGGCACATAACCTCAAGTAAAACGAATTGTTGTTCTGACACTTCAGCTTTTACGCAGATTAAGTAAACACGATATAACATCTTAATCACAGGGCTTTAGAGATGCTGGTAGGCAGATTTAGTTTTCTTCTCTGCTGTTTGTTTCCAGCCTTTATGCTAAGCTAAGCTAACCAGCTGCTTGCTGTAGCTTTCAAAGACTAGAGCGGATCTCATTTTAATCACTGCAAATAAGGGAGAGAGTATGGTTTTCAAAAATATCAGTGTTACTGTAACCACTCTGGTGTCAGATTGGAAATTTGATTAATTTTGGGGCATGTGCAAATAATGTCATCCTGCTGATAGGGGCCTCAGACCTGAAATATGTTTATTGTCCTGGTGGGGAACTTACAAACATGAATATTTCATTTTAAGGACTTGGTACTTAAAAAAGCTGGCAGAAAATGTTAATACATGTAGTCTTGAGAGAGGTTTCACATTTTCATACATATTTCTTTTGTGAAACGCTTCACTGCCATGGGAAAAGAAGTGGGATACTGTAATTTACACTTCCAAGAGGGGTTAGGAATAACAGGATCTAAAAGGTGGAAAGTGGAAACAACTGAATCTGGCAAGTAAATTGGGTACTGGGTATAATCAAAATTAAAAAAAAAAAAAAAAAATCAGAATAAAGCAGAAGGTGTTCAATACGTGGCACCTGTTGGCAAATGTGCTGCAGATCAGCAACATATTTCTAATTGAAATCACTGTTGTCTACAATTTTAAATCCTATCTCCCCCCACACACCCCCAGATTGCTCTGTTTTTATTCTCTGATTTCTCTATTGCCACTGAGGTTTTATCTAGCTGTTATTACCCATTTATCTCTTCTTTTTCCTTTTTGCAAAGCAAAACTACAGGGGCTTGCAAATTGAGGCCTTGGAAGCAAGAAAAAGCAATTTCTGAGTATTGATCAGTAACTCTGCAAAACCCCAACAGAGAGTTACAAAGCAGTGAAAACCTAACGTTGTGAACCAAACAGCAACAAAAAATGAAATTGGCTGAAACATCACACGCAACACGTAGCAACTTAAGGGGTTTATTTGCACCTGTTAAGCTCACTTGAGACTGAAGAGGTTTCCTAATCTGAATAATTACAGAGGTAGACAGAATAATTGGGCAGTCAGGCGGAGGCTCTTCAATTAGCTGATTGGCCCCTTGACATTCATGTAGCTGCACTGATGACACCGAGGACAGTTCAGCTAAAGATGTCTTTAAGTCTGGATTTTAATTGGTCACAGCTTTCCTTTCTCTGCTATGATGTCTGTTATCATCAGCTATTTCATCAAATGATTTCACTTTAGCTCCACGAGCTGCACGGCGCTCACAATTTGTCACTGGGTTTTTGAGGAAAGCCTGTGTCTGCACTGTGACGGACCTTTCAGTGAATGTAATATTTCCAAAACTGGTTTAGCTTTTAATGCACCGATCTCTAAATTAAACCTTTGTCTGCAGCTTGATTGCAGGGACTGATTAGAGTCATGATACAACACTATTAAAACTGCACTCTGCTCTCTCTTTTTTCTTATTAGGAACAGGGCTGTGTTTGATCCCTCCTTTTTCTTCCTGTGCACCAGTTTAACTTCCACGAGCTGCTCTGATTCTGCACCCCCTTTTTCTTTTCTTTTTTTTAACCCCCCCCCTGTTCTCTGGCCCGCCCTGCTCTACTTGATGCACAGGCCTTTTGAAATATTCAGTGCTAACCCTTCCGTCTTATTACCTGTGTATCCAAGTAGATCCACAATGCCAGGAGGGTGCCTGCTATGCAGCTGGAGTTGGAGTATGTATGTATGTATGTATGTAAGGGTAAAAGAATTCAGAACCCTATTTTTATTTGATTAATCCTATAACACAGTCTTGTGTGTATGCTCATCTGGGCAGCATTGCACTAGGCCCTGGTTGATCCTTCTCAAGTCTAAGCCCCTCTCACCTCAGTTGGATTTTCTGTGTTGAGGAGGCAGGTAGACACTGCAGTGATTTGAACAAGGGACTGTAAGAGGAAGATGAGGGATTGGAGGTGGTGGTGGGAGAGGATGAGTTGAAAGGGGAGGTGGATAAAAAGGGAGTGCAGATAGGGCAAAAGGTGAGATAGTAATGATGGTAAAGGAAGCAAAGAAAACTGGATAGACAGGGGCGATGGGCAATGAGAGATGTGTGTGTGTGTGTGGGGGGGGGGGGGGCAGCTAATGATGGAGAGAGAAGAAGAGGGAGGAGGGGGAGAAGCTGTAACAGAACCGAGAGGGAGAATTAAGGGAATGAGGTGTTAATGATCGGAGTGGGTGAGGAGGAGAGAAGAGAGGTAAATGTGTGAAAGAAGGGAAAGAGCAGCACAATTAAGAAAAAGGGAACCAAAATGTCAGTGAGTTCGTCTGGGAGACAGCTTGAAGGAGTGTGAAGCGGTTTATGGGTGACCTCGGTGTGTGTTCATGCAGCTGGAGCATCGACACACTGACACGAACACCTGCGGAGACTCGAGCTGGGAGGCTGAGACAACAAAGTGTGTGAGCACATATATGATTGAGAGAGCTGGACTGCTGATAGCCAGTTAGTGGGTCATAATCAGGACTGGCGACCAATTATCACCATTTTTGTGGATTAAGCTGTGGATTGTTTTAAAATTGAAATGTTATTTTCATCTAAAAAGTGACAAGAAATAATTAATAATGCCCCAAATTATTTCCCAGTGCTCATTTGGACTCATCTAAAAGCATCTAAAATTCAAAGATTAAAGAAAACTTCACATGTGAGAAACTGGAACAAGCAAAATATTTCCTTTTTTCATAAAGAAATAACTCTCTGATGTTACTGTGGTAATACAGGCCTTAAAGCAGGGGTGTCCAGCTCATTCATTTCATTTGCCACGTACAGACAACCCAGTTTGATCTCAATCAGGTCGACTGCTTAAAATTATTGCATAATAACTTATAAAAGACACCTAAAAAATTCTTCTAGGGCAAAGAAGTATAAGTGAACTGGGAAAATATTCATATTAAGTGACCCATCTATTTACAAATGAATGATTAATGGCCTCAGATGTCTTTAGGAAAATAAAAGCAATTTTAATAATCTCTCTCATTACGTGTGCATTGCAATTTGCAGTAATAACAGTAATAACAGTGAGTTTTATTTGGCAGCTTTACAAACTTGATTGGATTCTTTTGTGGGCAGATTCTTTGTCTAATAGCACTGCCTTCAAGACTCTTAATTTATAGGTTTAGCCACTGACAACATTGTATCGGAAATAGAAATGGAGCACTAACAGGAAGTCCAACAGGCCAGGAAACACAAGCCGCTGATGACAGCTTTTTGCTGTATCAGAGTTTCTGTGTTCCTGAAGATTGGCCACCTTGTATGCCTTTCAAAGATTTGGAGTTGAGTGCATTATTACTGTGCAGAAAATAACAAGTGGACCCAAACCCGTGAGCACAAAACTGCTGCAGATGGAAAAAAAAATAAAAAAATTCAGTCTGAAGCAGGAGGTCAGTCTGTAAATTCTGGTGAATGTTATTAGTTGTAGTTAATTTATCACATTGCCTTCTTTGTTTTGGTTGAAGTTGAGTCAGGTGACTAAATACAGTGATATGAGATGATTCTGCAAAACGTAGGACTACTTATTTCAATACTCTCTACGATGACTGCCGGTAAAGTTTGGGAAAGATGTTGGCAAACAGAACTGAACAAAGTGAAAGCACCAAACAATCAAGTGAAAGTCACACTGGACAAAAAGGGTCTGTATCTATAAAGATCCGGAATGCTTTGGAATGATCTGTGGCAGATCCAACTTTATGGATCTCCCATGGATCCGTAATGTTTCCGGAGAGAATATGGGAAGATCTTATCTGTCACAGATGTTTAAATGGATATTATCCGGATATATAACGGATGTTCATTCAGAGTTTGGATTTTTCAGGGTCAAATCTTGTCAAAGATTCGGTGTGCATTCGTCGGGATATTGTCCTTATCTGTGACGGATACAGAGGTATCATACCTCGGACACTACCGTATTTTAGGGCTTTTATTCCAGTGTCAGGTCTATATAAAATACACATTGACTTCTGCACTGGCACCGGATGTAAATCGTGACACGAGGAATCACTTGACATGATCGTAGTTACACAGGCAGTGATTTTCAACACACGTCGGAGCAGATTTGTTTTGGCGGGATTGTGGGATGTGGAGCATCCGTTACTGTAAATGTGTGGAAATGCAGCCTCATGAGAGCTGCCCGCTGCCTAACAATGTTCTGATTGATCCAGGTGGCGAGTCTATTTGTCACCTCTCTTTCCCTCTCCTTGCTTTGTCGACAGACTCTTATTATTTCCATCTTGCTGCCCTCCCTCCCTGTGCCTCTCTGTGTTATATCTCCTGTCTCCTTGTTGTGCTTGTCGTAATGCTGCCTGCCACTGCATTTTGTCATGCAGTTCTCATGGGACAATCTTTGTTACTCTTTCTCCCCACTGCCCCCTTAACTCCCTCGGTGCTCTCTTTCCTCCCTGCCGCTTGTGTTCCATTAATAATTTGATATGCCTCTCTTGGTCTGTAGGCTAGTTTTCATTGGTCTCCAGTTCTCTCTCCTCCACTTCTGATTTGTTATGCCACTGCCATTCCCTCGTACACGTCTCATTGGTCACTGTCTGAGCTTTCTATTACCCTCTCTCACTCCTTTCTCCCTCTTTACTCCCTCCCCATGTTGTTTGATCTCATACTTTCCCTGTCAGAGATTTGTTTCTCCCTGCAGCATGCTACTGAGGTGTTTTTTTTTTTTTTTTTTTTATCTGCAAAGCCCTTATCAGCTGAGCACACAAAGGGTGCGCAGCATCGGATTGCTGAATGTGAGGCCAGAAGCTTCTAGTCGGTCCATATTTTGGTTCAGGGAGAGTTATTTAGTCAGTGTTGCAAACACGGTGAAGGTATTGCCATTTCAGTCTGTCATTAGTAACAACTGAATGCACCAGAAGGCATTCAGAAGACTGAAGGGGAATATGGGCCCATTATTGGAAAAGAGAGAAGGCATACACTTTGTGAAATACTGCACTCCCGTTTCCCATTATTGCATGCATAGCCTGTGAGTGTGTGTGTGTGTGTGTGTGTGTGTCGGCCAATTTATGAAAATACAACATCATAACAAAGGAATTCTTACTCTGAAGTCAGTGAATCACAGTAACACACACACAGCTACTCAAGCAAATCAGTTCCATGTTAATTAGCAGACAATATCCTTACAAGAAATGGAACAATTTTCCCTTTAGTATGTGAGTTTTGAAAGAGTCTAATTGGTTTTGCAGAAAGTGTAAAATATTTCTATATCTTAATCTCCTAGAAGATATTTCAGAGAATAGGTAACCTCTGCTCGAAGGATATGACGCTGGTTTCTCTGAAGGGTGCTAAGTGATGACATGAGTTATTTGATCAAACATATCAAATGAGCTATGGCTGTGCTTTAATGACTGATCTTGTGAAAGTAATGACTGTCTCCAGTAACAAAGGCAGGATTAGCAGGGGGTTTCTGTATTGTTTGCAAAGACCTTTTAATGTGGTCACAAGAAAACAGTAACTAGCAAATGGCAAGATTCATTTCTGTTTTTTGCAAAGTTGTTGGTGCTGAGAGTGACTGCCTGAAGTGCTCATTGGGAAACTACTTTAGGTGGCAAGACACTGTATTCACACAGTATCAGCAGAAAGGGGAAATACAACCTGACAAGACAAGATAGTTGCATCAAATGCAGTCAGACCAGATAAATGTACTGTTAAACCATATGTACAGTGTATGTCACCAGACTGTAGATAAACTGAAAGTGACAAGTGGATGCATCTCATCAGGAACAAGATTATGCATGCATGTACAGTATTGTGCAAAAGCTTTGAGCTACCTCTCATTTCTTTATATTTTGCGAAATAGTGGGAAATAGGGGCAGAATTTTATTGAAACATGGTCAAACATACATGGAAATACAGGATATAAGGCAAAAACAGCTAACAAGCTTGAAAATCAGCATTTGGTGTTACCACCTTTATTCTTCAGCACAGCCTGAACTCTTAGGCAGTTTTCCTGTCATTTCTTTAAGTAGTCTTCAGGAATAGTTCTCCAGGTTTCTTGAAGGACATTCAAAGCTCTTCTTTGGATGTTGGCTGCCTTTTGTTCTGTTCTCTGTAAAGATGATCCCACACCGCTTCAGTAATGTTGAGGTCCGGGCTCTGGAGAGGCCAATCCATGACTGATAGTATTCCACTGTGCTTCTCTAACCAGGGACACTTTTACTGCATTGGCAATGTGTCTGGGATCATTGTCATGCTGAAAAACGAAGCTGTTGCCAGTCAGAAGCTTTCCAGATGGTACTTTATGGTGGATAGAAATCTGAATTTTGACAAGATCCCCAATGCCCCAATCCCCTTATGAAACAAAAAAACACCAGTGCTGGAAGACTCTTCTCTCTCTGTTGCAAAATGGAGAGATACAGAAAATCATTTGTACCCACAGCCATCAGGCTTTTCAATTCTCATACAAGTAGCAGATGAGCTACGTAAGACATGAATTTCCCTCTGGGATCAATGAAGTTCTTGTTCTTCTTGTTCTTGTTCTTGTTCTTGTTCTTCTTTTTCACATCACTGGTTGAAATGCAGCCCCAAACCATGACAGAGCCTTCACCATGTTTTACAGATGGCTGTAGACACTCACAGTTGCACCTCTCTCCTGACCTCCTCCATACATACTGATGACTGCTGAATTGACTTTGTAGCACCTGTTGCCACTGATTTTCAGTCCAGTTCTTGTGTAATGTGGCATACCTCAGCCTTCTCCTTGTTTCTCATCGTTAAGAATGACTTCTTGACAGGCACCCTTCCACTGAGACCACGAGATGAATCAACTGAAGGGCCAGAAGCATCTTTCAGGTCCTGTGTCAGGTCTCTGCTGGATTTATTTTTTTTAATTTCTTAAGGCTATAACTTCCAGATACTGTTCATCTTTTGTCCTCCACACAATTTTTTAAGAACACACTGCATACCATGCTGAGGTATGCCAAGTTTTCAGCTAATAGAATTTTAGAAATTGCCTTGTTGATGGTAAATACTATTTTATGTCTGTCAAACTCTGTTATCTTTGGCATTTTTCATAGATTCAACTAAAGAAATGGAAACAAATGATGTGTTTTTGTGACAGGCTGCTAATAACAAAGTGCCTAAAGATACACTTTAAAGCTAGTTCTTTTGCTAAGTTGTTTGTTATGTTTAGACACAACAGTAGTTTGCTCAAGCCCACTATAAAAAATACAAGACTGGCTCCTTGGGAGCAAAAGAAAAGCAAAAGGGTGGCTCAAGACTTTTGCATAGTACTGTTCATATAGTAGCAAGTTAAAAAAATCACAAAGTAGCCATGTCCTGAAGCATACCTGGCTCTAAATAAGAAAGTAATTCACTAACTAAAGATCACACTGCATTAAATAGGAATTAAAATGTGTGATTGAGATCATATACAAATAAAATAAAGTGTTTTCTGAGGTAATAATTCAAATGAGAATTAGAGTGATATTCACAGAGAATACAAACAGGCAACCCAAGAACTTGCCCTCAGCTGGCCATCGGAAGGCAGTGATGCATGATTAAGGCACTTCAGCACTGGCTTCAGTTTTTAGACCTGGAGGTTGTGTAGGTGCAATTTTAGCATTAAAAATAGCACAAAGTAAGACCGCTGCTCTCTTTTTGCCATCACTGAGGACGTAGCAATCTTGTTTTAAAAGGCTTTTACAATAATACAATATCTACCAGAAGCTTGATTTTTATGCTTTTTACTCTGTGAACTCTTCATGGAGGTAGATTGATAGGCCCATACTGTTTAGACCAGGGAAGATCTTGGCCTAGTTCAAAGGATAATTAAAACCCAAACTCAGTGTATAGTATGAGGTAATGCATTATTTTGTACATGTATGATGAAAGCTCTTAAGGCTGTTACAGGTGGTAACCACAGACATTTCACACCAAACTAATTGTGGTGAATGCTATTGAGCCTTAAGGTGTGAATGGCTTTACATGCCTACTATTAAAGTGTGTGGACTGATGTATGACTGGGCTGTCAGTCAGAATTAATGAATCTGTTCAAGCTAACAGACAAAGCCTGAACACTGCACAGCAAAGACAGTGAGTATAGATTAAATTTTCCTGTAGTTGCATCCATTTTCTTAACTGCTTATCTGAATGGGATCACGGGGCAGATGGAGCCTATCCCCCACTGACTTTCAATGGGATTACATTTATAGAAAACTTTAAATTTGTTATTGCTGCCTATGTTAAATGTGGCGGTGGATCAGCTCTGGTCTGAGTGCCCATGTCGTGGGAGTCATTAAGTGTGATGATTGTTCTGCAAGCCCATATGAAGTCTAGGGTATACGAGGACATTTTATAGCATCACGTGCACCTTAAAGTGCAAATAAAACTCCCCCCAGATGTGCTTAGATTCAACTCACATTATCTACCACCAATTTAATTTTTAAACAATTAAACTAATGGGTGGCTTAATAGATACTTAGTACCTTTCATGGATTGCTTTTTAGAATCTAAACACAAGTGAGTACTTATTTTGTTGCATTAGTGACAAATAGAATATGAATGTAGACAGAAAGATGAACATCTGTGGCCATAATGGCCTTTTTTTAAAGTTCAGTTTAATTAAGTTTTATTTCTGTGGTGTAAATTCCCAACAACAGTCATTTTAGGGCTCTTTTCTCTCCACAACGTTGTAATTTAGTAACATTGAAAAGACAAAATCACAATATTACAGAGAGAAAATAAATAATTGCAACTATTAAACATGAAATTTCCTGCAGAGACAAATAGAACATGTTTCCCGATAGTCTTACAATGTCACATATTCATATTGTATTAGCTCGACCAGATGCTTGCTGCAGTGTCACTTCATATTGGTTAAACTTAGAGAAACATCTTATGCATCAATTCAGCATGACATGAAGTATCCTGGGATCTCAATAGAATTTAAGACTTTCTGGCTTTGAACAATGTTTGGATGCACAAAAGTGTTTCATCCCAAGCTGTTGTGACAGGTTTTGAAGATGTGCACAACTCTGATGCAACAAAGGGATCCCGCATCTTTGAGGAGCCCTGTGAGGCTCTTTAGAACTTTAATAAACTCAAAGGAAAGACTCCTACAAACAGCTCAAAGTCACAAACACAACTTCAGGTCTTGTTAATTTTCTCGAATTACATTAATTATTGTTGACTCTCACAGAGGTGTATTGTACATGCAGTGCCTCTGGCAGCGTGAAAAACTGTGTGTTTCACACTCACATTTTCATTTTTCAGAAATTTGTTGATCTTCTTTTAACTTTATTTCAGCAGTTATCTGCATTTCTCTGAGTGCTTTTGTGTTGATTTATGTTTACACATTATGTTTTTTTTCCTATTCTATTCTATTCTATTCTGTAATTTTAGCTGCATTTTCCATGCATATGCAGAAAAAAGCAGAGCATGCACTCTTCTTTGTCCTATCAAGATGTGTTTCATATAAAAGTGGATCTCAGTCACAAATTATGAATCATACATGTAGGTGGTCGGGGTGGATAGTAGCCATAAAAACAGAGGACTGTGACACCAACGATATAATGTTGCATGCTAAGAAGAGATTGTGGTGGTTTTTGTTAAATAATAATAATAATAATAATAATAATAGAGTTTTCTGCATCAAACCACAGCTGCAGTCTTTTTCTTTTAATCATTTATATAAATGCTGGGTGGTATAAAAAAAAGTTTAACAATATTAACAATATAACTTATTGACTTTGCGTAGCAGTGCATATTGAAATTGGACAAACTGCGTGGAAGATGACATTTTGCCATTTACTGTTGTATTGAAATGTTGAGTGTCTTTAGTTTGTTAAAAATTTTGTCATTTAATTGAAAACATAGTAAACACTATTTCATTTCCTTCAGAATTTGCTGTTTCATATAAATGTCATTTCTAAGAGTCAGGGTTGCCACATTGGTAAATATTCAAGGTAAAATTACAAGTGATTTTCCTTCTTTAATAATGTTTACTGTTTTTCATAGTTACCAGACTTTCATGTATTTTCCATGTTTGGCATGTTAGTGCATCTAAGTGTGTCTTACAAATGATAAATATAGTAATAGAAGTAATAAAACATGTAAAAGTAGGGTGTTGGTGCTGGTGATAAATGCAACCTAAGAGGGTTAAAGTGCTCCTAAAGTCAGAGAGCATATTTGTAGTTTTATTAGCCAGTAAAGTCTATATGTTTCCCATCTTGAGTGTTTGTGTAGCTCTTACCTTGGTTAGTGCCATTATCTGATGTCTCCATGTCCTCTGGGAGTTTTATGTACTTGTGTGCATATGGCAATGTGACTTGAGTACAAAGAACCTGGTCTGAAATGAGGGCACATTAAGATCAAACAACACTTGAGGGGGCTGGGGACTGATGGTAATTCACTTCACTGTGGTTCCTCTATAATGAATTCTAAAATGAATGTTGAGAAATAGAGAAAATTTCAAAAATGAGAGCCTTGATGATTTCTAAGGCTCTGATACTGAGTCACCAATTTGGGGACATGAAAAAGCAATCTCTGCTGGTCAAATGACACAACTTCTCTTTCCTATTCAGAGCAGAGCCATAAACTAATTTATTCAACAAAAAAAAGCATGCATATAATTAAATAAACAAAAAGCAAAAAAAAAAAGAAAAAAGAAAAAAGTTTTTAGGAGGCTGCTTGGCTTATCTAAAGGCTGCCATCTGGATTCATTTTTACAGTGTCCACACATTCATGATTTATAGGCAGTTTTAGCACCTGGCATTAGGGAAATAAGCTGAAGCATATTAGTTGTGTGTGAGCCGGTCCTGCCACTCTGACTTTGCCCTGGGACTTGATGACTGCTGTCACCGTGTCTGACAAACTGGGGAGCTGCTGCAACAAATCAGTCTCCCCCCAATCGCAGTCAATATAATGAGACCAGACCTGCAGGCGGCTTGAGGTGTGTATGCCTGTGTGCTCCTTGTTGCACTATAGGAAGGGGAGGAGGTAGGTGGAGAGGATACTCAAGAGATTAGAGATTTATTGATCACCCTTTCCTCCTCCCCTAACTCCCTTCCTCTTTCTTGCTCTATCTTCCCAGAGTCTCCCATTCTCTTCTAGTTTATTTATAGAGGGTTGTAGAGTGCTTTGTTTTTGGCTCTGCAGTATGTTATAGACTTCTCGTGACCGCCTTTCTCTTAAAGCCTTAGGAAATATGGCTTGAAATGATAAAAGCACATTTATGATATCAAAGTTTAGTCTCCCATTACGCATGCAAATAATGCTCTTCTGAAAATATATATAATCACTGTTACAGAAACTCTTTCAAAAACCCAGCTCATTTCGCTGACACCATATATCAAGACTGCGTAGGTGTGGGAGGTCATATTTTCTTTCACATCTCCCTCAAATCTAGCTACAAATCAACAGATATAAATCCAGCACCTTTCCCTTGAAATAACCTTGCACGTAGTCTAAAACAAGCACTGTGTAACAATCACTGTGTAAAGTAGAGTTTATCTTTGTGTGCAGTTTTAAACTTTCATTATCAATCTCTGTGTGTGTGACACACCAGGGAAATGTGATGTCTAGAGAGGGTAGCCACTGAAGTGCAGGTGATGAGCTTACAGCTCTAGCTGCAAGACAATGTTTGCAAAACCCACAACTTTCTGCGGGAATTTCCTGAACTGGTCTTTGGAGAAATAGCAAAGCATCCATGACTCTGCGGTCCACTGTTCCTCCAAATCCACCGCAGCGGTAAACTAAAAGAATGACACGCTGTCATCTTAACTGGTGAATCTGCACCCAGGAGCAGCACAAACAAGCATGATGGAGCAAAGAGATAGCTAAAAGGATGCTTACTGTAATGTACAGAACACCATAAATTACATAGTAATTAGAAGTCTGTAGTAGAAGGCTATTGTGGGTTTGAGTTTCTGGTAACTTTAGGATTCCAGAAGTTTATCAGCACCAGTGAAATAGAAAGAGAACCTGAAGGATATGAGGTCTTATGTTCAATAAGCTGTTTGCTTTTTTAGTGTTTAAGTGCTCCATGCTGTCTTATGCTGATGCACTTTGAACCACAGCAACATTTAAATGCAGCTTTACTGTATTACACTCTGCAACACTCTGCTGTAGTGATGGGCATGAAAAACAGTGAATTGCAGACTTCCACTTGCTCTATTTATATTGACGTTGTTTAGAATATAAATGAATAGGAACGCAGGGGGGTGGAGGGGGCCAGAAAGGGTGTGGGGGCAGGTACTGGTTTAGACTTGGCAATTTATATGAAGATTTGCTGGAGGCTGCAGGCTTTTTACACCAGGATGTGTCAGCTCTGGAGGTCTGCCATAGACACAGACCTACAGTATAACATGGAATCGGGTTATTGAATCTTATGCTCCAAACCAATATGAGCTAAAAAAATATGAGATTTGTCTCTTGCGAACAATAACTGCATTAGGTGTTTCAGTAAATTCTTAAAAGTGGCATATGCTCAAATTCAGAGCTCTCAAGTGTTTACATTTTATTTTCTTCTTTGGTCTGGGTCACAGGCAGAGGTGGCAAAAGTACAGACATTCTTTAATTACAAGCACAGATACTTAAAAAATACTCTGGTAAAGTGCTGATTCACCTTCTTCACTCAAGTAAAAGTGAAAAAGTACAGACTCTGAACTGAACTCAAAATAAGTAAGTAAAAGTAGCTCGCTGAAGGACATTTCTACCAGCTATTTTTGTGTAACGCTAACTGAACCTTGTGCTATAATAATAAAATAATATTACATGAGAATACAAATGTTATCCATCCATTTTCTACCACTTATCCTTCTAATGAATGCAGTCAGCTTGAATCTGTCATGTAGGGCACAGGCAGTGAAAGATAATTAAAAAAAACACCCTCTATTTTCTGTTCCCTACATTGTAGAGGGTGACTGGGCCTCCACACCTAAACACAAAAATAAGTATACTCAGGGGTTAAAGTGGGATTCAGCGGGTGGGGGAACTCTAAGATCGGTTGTAGTGGCGCTGAATGGGGAAAAGAATCACTTTCTATTGTTGCTGTTATAGCGCCAGTCGATTTTCTTTGTGTGCAGGCTGTGATTAGCTGACCTGTGCTGCTGCTGCTCTGAGGTTTACTGCTTTTTGTGGATGAACTGAATTCTAAAAGATGTAATCCACTAGTTTACGAGCTACCTTGGCTTATTTCCATCCACACTGACCGTATGCTGTTTGTCCTGTTGTTATACTGGCATCTACACTGGAATCTAAGTATCATCAGCTTAAGTCAAACTCATCTCTGCTACATTTGATGTAGCCAAATTCTGACCATGAACACAGACACTGTGCACCAGTCCAACACAGCTTTACTGTAAATACAGTACAGCAAATTAACCTGTTTATCCTGCATACAGCCTTTGAATAACACAAAGTTAGTCTACCTCAATTGTTTTGCAGGACATTTCACAATATGAAAAACATAACTTCACATCATGTACAGATCCAAGATCTGATTTAAAAATGAGGACATTACATGAAAGCTTTAAATTTCCAGCTTATCAGATGTCACTGAGCAGTCCTTACCTTTAAATCTAACCTCTCTTCTCATTCTTACATCTTTCTCCATCTCTGATTGAACTTCTCTCTCATTCTGGGAAATAGAGCAGCTGGACCTTTAGCTAGCTGACACACTGAGTGACAAACTGCACACAAACCGTTTGTGTGTTTGCTGATATTTGTTGAGCTAATAGAAACATTGCATTTGAAATGACCTGCATCAACATGTTATTCTATTTAGGCTCACTCCTTGCCTGTAGCACTAGCTAGATGCTGAAGTACGGTGACCACAACTTACGGACATCTGTGCTATGTCCGGCCTACTGTAACCCCTGAGCACAGTGCTATAAATGATGCATAAAATATGTATTTTTGCCTCTTTCATCTCTTCGTATGCAATAAGCCCTGGTGCTGGAGGATACACCAATAGCATTGTATTTTGTGTGTTTTTGTTCCTCCATTTAGACAAATCATTTTGATGTTTAAAAAAAAAAAACTTCCCTCAAATGTCTTAAACCTAAAGTAATGAACCTGTTTTGAAAATGTAAGGAGTAGAAATTACAGTAAAAATGTAGGGCGCAAAAGTAAAAAGTTGTCTGAAAAATAAATACTCAAGTAAATTACAGATACCTGAAAATTCTACTTTAGTAAAGTAACAAAGTATTTGTAGTTTACTTTCCACCTCAGGTCATGGGGCAGCTGTCTAAGCAGAGACCCCCAGATTTCCCTCCCGCCGCCCACCTCCAACTCTTACGGAGAAATACCAAGGCATTATGAGGAGGAGCAAAATGTCTGCACTGTGTACTGTACATAACTGCGGTGTTGTCTCTGTAGTTGCCCATTGACATGCAAGTGCAAGTAAAAAGCTGCTGCTCTAGCTGACAATATGTCGTCCTCCTACTTACTAAAAATTGATTGGTGGTCCCTCACCTTTATAGCACCTGGACATCAAAACAATTTTTTTCAGCTATTTTACCGTTTTATAAAACAGAAGAAAGTGGTTTTATCCTGTGCTGTCAAAAACACTGTAATGCTCATAAAGCCAGGGGATCATATCCGATAAAGGAGCAGGATGATCAAATACTTTCTTTTCTGTATATCCCCATACTTACTGCAGAGCAAAGAAAATAATGCACAAAGAAGAAACATCTAATCCAATGCACTGGACGGAGATTGTGGAGCCTTGTACCTGTCAAAAGAGATGGCAAGCTGTCCAAACACCCTGCAGGTTTATAGATTGCCTATTCTCCATCTTAGCAACCAATGCCAGATTTAGACAATGTCCCAAGCCCAAATGAGTATTTTAATGTGTCCCAGACTTGCAGAGTGGGAGTGGGAAGATGATAGGAAGAGGCTATATAGCACAGTGGAGGCTACACGGCAATATTTCACATGTTTGACTCTGTGAGAGCTGCTGCAATAAGATTTTATCACAGAACAAACACCCGAGGGAGTCTGTTTCCTTTATCCCACGACACCCTCATAATAGATTAGAAGATATTAAGTATCCGAGTACAGCTGTCTTTCTGTAAGTCCGAATAGATCACAGATGATTTTGTGAGGATGCTTTAATCCCCAGTAGAGTGGGGTTAAACAGATATGTGCTTCATTAAATAAAAAAAACAAAACATATGCCATCTATCCATAACAAACGCATTAGTATGGATTTTTCGGATGGGAAACATCCACAGTATTCTTATCCTTACAGAGTTCTCCTGTGTGTATTCAGTAATGGATATTTGGATGTAGTTGAAGAGTTGAGATTTAATTTGGATGATAAAGAGTATGATGCTCTAATACACGCATAGTGTCTTCAAAATAAATGGCCAGCAACACAATTTGACCTGCCAGGTTAAATGCCTTTTGTTATTTATAGGGAGAAACTGAAGAGGACCAGCTGTTTTGTTTTTCCATTTACTTAAAAAAATAAAAATACAGTCATCACAGGCCGTCTAGGCCAAAACAAAATGAAGTCAAAGAATCGGTTGAGGCAGATTCTTTATTTTTCACAACAAGTTTTTGCAGCAGTTGCCGATTACTGGAGATGTCGGGACCACTAAGGAAGAGGAGAGGTCAGTTAACCTAAATGTCCCAGATAAGCGAGTTCCAAAGATGTTGACTGAAAGGCAGTGCCTTGAATAAACTTTTGTTTACTTGCCAGGGAGGGTGAGTCCATCTTAGGGAGAGGTTGCCAGGTAGCTTGCACAAGGTGTAAATTGTTCCAGGAGGGCAGGCAGGGAAGCAAAGGACCAGCTTCTCAGAGACAGGTGAGTTGTGTTGGTAGGTAATCCACTCTTGAGTCAGGCAAGACAGAACTGGAAACAGGTAAGCAAAGATGTTAGTGCAGCAAAGACCAAAACACAAGGGAATAACATTTGCAGAGTCACACTACCATTGACCAACAGCAAACTATCTGGTGACTGAAGGCACCAACTTATCCTTAAGTACCAGTTGTTGATTGCAGTTTGATGAGAAACAGGTGTGCCTGGCTGCTGAGCAGGCACTCCAGCTCCGCCTCAGAGGGAGGAGGAAAGGCCCCTTCCACAACCTGGACTTGAGGGAGGTACAAACTCCAAAACAGAATCTCCATTGTAGACTATGACAGAATTCTGATGTCTTGAAAGTTTTGTTTTTTTTTACATTTTTGCACTCTCTCTAAGTTTAAAGGGATCATCATCCATGTGGTTCAAATGAAAAATGTGCTAAATGGAAAGAGAAAGGGCTCTAGGAAGGAATCCTAAGGGATTAGAGTGACTTTATATCTGATTGCATTGAATCAAGATCACAAGATTGCTCGCTGCACAGCTCTACTCACAGGCACTTCCTGCTCTTCTTTAACTCCCTCATTCTGCTGACCAGAAAAGACTGCACCACTCCTTCCTCCTTTAAGAGAAGAAGAGATTTCCAGTCTGAGTGGAGGCTGTCAGACTTTTATGGTGGAAAGTAGGTCAGTATGAGAGTGTCAGGTGTGCCCTTTTTCTCCAGGTATGGAGTGGCTAACATGAACACAGAGAAGTAAGACTGTTGATTGGCTGCAAGTCTTAGTCTGGCGGACTGAGCCATGCCAGAGGCAGTTTTCAGCACATATAAACACTAATGCTACACTGTTGTGCCTAACCATGCACACATGAATGTCTTTCTATTTTTGTTGTAGTGACAATATTTCTGCTTTGTGAAAGCATTTTATTCAGTCCTCATTAAAGGTCTGATGAGCGTTAGGACTGGCTTTTAAGAGCTATGATAAAGGTTAAGCTTTTGAGAATATATTATTTCACTGAATATCCACAGTAATATAGAAAGGACATGTTCATTTGTCCCATATAAAAAGGGAATTTAAAAAATCTTGTAGGAGTATCTGTTTGACTCCAATTGTGAAATTTATGTTTACATCTTATGAGACTAACAGGGTAAAAAGTTAATTTCACAGTGGATAGCTGCAAAGAACGCAAAACCACCAGTGGTACAGAGTAATCGGTATTTTGGTGCAGTTTCTCCTTCTTTGAAGTCCTGATATTGTTGTTTGGGCCCATTTTTAATGATCTAAGCCATAATATAAAATGTATAAATATTCTGCATGTTAAGCTTATGGAATACACTATATTAGTCTTGTCAGTTCCAATTCAGAAGACATTACAATTACTTGCAATAATTTCCTAGATACCTGTCCTAACCACAACTTTAATTTTAACTTGCCTATCTCTAATCCCTGAAGCCAAGTCCCAAGATTAAAATATAATTATTAATTTACAAGGACTTGGGAAGCCCCAGTAAATTTATATCCTCATAACATGAGTATTATAATCACAGACACACACACCAAATCAGTAACTAACTTTTTTCTCTATTTGGTTTTTGTTTTGTTTTTTTAGAGTTTTTATAGCGCTCTCTGACAACTCTAAGTAGAAATCTATCTGACAATTTTGCAGTGCTAAAGATGGCAGTTGTCCCGCTCCTGCCCTCAAAGAGCCAAGTAGCAGCTGAAACAGGAGACATGTTGGCTAATCATGCGCTGACACATATGCACAATAGAGGTTCATGTTGGGTACAGGCTTGCATATCTTTGCACAGTTAATGGGAAGACACAACTGAATCACAATCACTCACTCTGTTACTTGTTAGAAACAGGTTAATAAGGCTCCAGCAGATGCAGGAAATCCCCTTTAAGCCCCAGATGCCTGGGATTAATGAGTTTCTATTGACTATATGACAAAAAGTGCAATTACAAAATGATTGATATGCTTTATAATGGTAGGTTGTTATGGTTATTCATGGTTACCTTGAGGCCTCACAGCAAGACGAACTTGAGTTCGCTTTCGTGCCTGCTTCATGTGAAGCTGATGGATCAGGCAGCTTCTGTTAAAGTAGTTATTGTTCAGGTGGCAATTAGAGTGGTGGCTGTCAGAGGCAGCAGACTATAGCCCTGGTACATTTATAACCAGCCATCGCTGACATTCTTGTTGCAAAATGTCACCACTTCAGCATGAAATGCGTCAAGAAAGTGAACAGAGTGAAAGTTCTTTTCCTAAATCAAAAAGAAAGTCCAATCAGCAGCATTGTTCTAAAACGTAAATGTTGTTTCTTCAAAAAAAATCACATTAGTGGGAAATATTACCTTGTTAAGATGATTCCATTTTAAAT
Organism: Pterophyllum scalare; assembly: GCA_024447675.2. Taxonomy (NCBI): domain Eukaryota; kingdom Metazoa; phylum Chordata; class Actinopteri; order Cichliformes; family Cichlidae; genus Pterophyllum; species Pterophyllum scalare. The sequence continues at coordinate 69,680 of JAMQGT020001713.1, read as the reverse complement.
AAGGGGTACACAGGCACCCTGTCTAAATGAAATACAGTCAAGTCTAAGGTAAACAAGAGTTGACCACATATTGATGCCAGCATTTGGTGCTTGACAGATATTGATGTTCCTGTCGATCCAAAATTATGTCAGTTGATTAAACATTCGGTTTTCAAGACTCCCTGGGTCTTTGAGCTAGGATTTTGAGTTTGTGGATTCATGGTTTGTTTTTAGTTTTTTTTATACAGCCATTTGTTAGTGGGTTGAGCCTATGTTTCCTTGTGCTTGTGACTTTTATTTTGTGCCTTAGTCCCTCGCTTACTGGCTTTATAAAGTCCTGAAGCACAGAAAAAAAAAAACCAGAAACACTAAATGCCTATTAGTAAAAAATGAGCAGACTTATGTTTTTGTGCGGCACTTTGTATATTTGGCCTCGGCTCTGTGTATCTATTGTTATATCACTGAAATTCCATTTTGCACACAATGGGGAACAACTGTTCTAATGCACCATCGTAAATACAGCAGGGGTTGCAGAACAATATTACATCCGTCCCGCTTTAAAAACAAACCACCATCAGACTGATCTTCTCTCTTGCTTGGATGTTGATTCACACTTTTATTTTTTTTCTACAGGCTTGAAATTTATGACGTGTCATTCGATGATCTATAGGGACTTTACCATTTTTTCTTTACCATATTACATTACACTTCAGCCCCACAGGAAGTCTATTGTATCAGTATTATATTACTGTAGGGACTATTTGATTGTATAACACTATAACCTCTTGACTTTTATTATATTTTATCTCCACAACTCAGTCAGGGGTGGAAATGGATTAGCTAAACTCGCACACCATCAGAGGAATATTCAGAATAAACCTACAGTCATGGTCTGTAAAGGCCAGTCACCATCCGGAAGCGTAAGTATGCTGTGAAATCAGTAGTATCTTTATCTGGTGACTCAACTGTGACCTGCCAACAAACTCCTCCACATAACAGCTCAACTGCAAACTGGAATCCAGGTTTAATAGAAAACAAACAAGCACAGGACAAGCCTTTGGAGCACTCCCTGCAGCCCAATAACAGGAAACACTCACATTAACAAAAATAATAATCATGGGATCTTTGAGTTGTTTTTCCCCTTTGGAGTATGACAGTTAAACTACTGTTAGAGGACAAATTAAGGTGGAAATGAAAATTGGAAAAACCAAAAAGGGGCAACTAGTGGACAGGTGAGGAATTATTTTTCTGAACGTGGGAGGAGATCTGTGTCACAATGACACATGAGCCTCCTACAAGATCTTCTGTGGGCTCTGATCTTTGCTTTTTGCTGTCATGAGCTGCAGAAATCTGGCAAAGCAAATGCTCGCCGTTCTTCTGTAAGGATTGGGCACATTTGTCAGACCACACCTTAGCTGTCACAGATATTTAGATACTTACAAGGCTTGGATGATACACAGCAGGAAAAATATTGCATCATGCTTTATTTTCAAAGAGTTTCAGTTATTAAATTCCATCCCATATACTGTCACCTTCTTTTTAAAGCAAGCATTCAGGATAATTGCATAGTGACAAGCTTATGGGTGAACTGTAACAGGGGCTAATCTCAATAAAGGCTCACCTGAGGGCTGTGGACTCTAGGGTGGACTGCAGGGTTTTTAATCTAGAGAATTTAAGTTTCCTTGGTGTCTCAGGTTTACAAAGCAGCTCTTGCTTGATGTTTGTCAAGTATTCGGTGAGGTCATAACAGCCTGCTGCTCACATCTGTGATGGCAGTCATAAAAGGCTGCCTTCTCCTGAAATCCACATCAGTGTGACCTGCATGAATTTCAGCTCTTTATTATTGACTCTTTGATAAGGGGCTCAGTCATATAGGACCATGCTCCTGTGAGTCATGAAAAACATGCAGTTTGCATTCCTGCAGGAAGCCGCTCATAAAAAATGTGTTTGGCAAGATGAAAAAGGAGGCGAGGGGGGCAACGGGTGCATGCATCAATCAATTGAAATGAAAAACTGACAGGGGGGTAGTTTTGTTCAGATGAATTAATTTGTCCGATGGGCCACTCGTGTAAAATGGGATTGTGTCAGGAAGCTTCTACTAATTTAAGAAGGAAGCAAAGAAATATGTAATATTTCCAATTACCAGTTTTATTTAGGTAACATATGTTCAGCCACATTGGTTTAATTTAATGTTACTATGTCATAATTTAATTAGCAGAAGTAATTAGTATATTCCTCTGGAGACAGCAGTCTAATGGCTTGCTAGCTGCATGGGTTCAAGTGTGTTGAAGCATCTCTTTGCACTGTAACTCTGAGAAAACCAGAGAAGACGTTGCTGGAGGGAAGTTTGATGCTAATGCTCTCCTTAGAAGCAAGGGGCAGGATGCTTGGCGTCTTCAAATTCCCAGTCTGAAGGCAGCAAACAGCCCAAGGTGAGGCACGGTTTCCTGTTTACACAGTGACTTGCTAAGAAAAACAAAACACTTTTAGCGAAAACATTCATGATTTGGGATTAAGTTAATAACATCCGTGATCTGATCAAGCGTTTTATTTTAAGTGCTAAAGCTTTGACATTTGATGGGGATGAATAACATGTAGAAGCACACAAAATATATCTATCTGTATATTATTTGTATGAATATTAAAATAAAGTACGTTTTTCTTCTTTTTGTTGCTGAATTTCTGAAGAATCTCTTGCAGAATGACACTTTGAACTCCTTTAAACATCTCTAGATGAGGTAGACCACAACAATCAGTGATGGCATTTCCCTGGCTGGGCAACATGCCTTGCAAAGATTTTAACCAGCTGAGACCAACAGCCTTGAAAAAAATCTCTTCTACCTGTAGCTGCACTTTACCCCAAAGACTAAAATTTCTTTTAGCAGATTTCCCATAATTATCAAGTGCTTTCAAAAGTCCCCTTTGGTCATCCATGCTGTTTTCATCTGCCTTTTAAAGTGGCAGCATTCTGTCATGCAAAGGTCATTTTTATGTTAATGCTCCTTCTTGCTTCTTTCAGACATGTCTGAATAACATACATGCAAAAAAACATCACTTTGCTCCATCGCTGTAACTCAGTAGTGTCTCTTGTTTCTTTGTGTGTGCTCCATACAGGCTCAAAGACACAGATCTCATCATCAAGAATAGTCAAAATGTAAACAGGTGTCATAATCGTTTTGCAAATTAGAAACTGGTTTGATGTGTCATGAGAAATGTGCTGTTTTATTGTCATTGACTTTGTCATTGACTATCCATTAATGCAGTGGTGGCATGCAATTTAGATTTGCGCCATGGTTGAAGTGATCCGTAAACATGACTTTCACCGTGGCTGATGTAGTAATACTGCAGTCACAGCTTTGAGGGGAAAGTAACCAGGGTGCTTGCTCATTCGGAAAGTCGGAAATTCTAGGGCTTTACTACTGGGACACAAGAAAACCCACAGTAAGACAGTCCGCTTTCTGCACCCACAGGAATATAAAACAAGTTAAAAGCTGCTGTAACAAACTTTAAAATAGAACTGACAGAAGTGGATTCCTGCTGACTGGTACAGTTGTTTGTATATAAAACATGAAAGGAGACAGTAGAGTCTTCTAGTGAGCAAGTGGATAGAATCAGTCACTAAGAATGCAGTTAGTCAGAAAATGCTGTATCCAGCCAGTTGGGTACACTTTTCAGTTGAGATGAGTTACACATTCTCAACTATCACACGTGGATAGATTATGTTGAAGGCTGATGAAGGGATCTGAGCCAGGTCTTTAGATTATCCACACTGCTGATGTAAATGTAATGCCACCCAGCTATGGTACAGTAGACCATAATAGAGTCATCACCCACACATGGTCTTGTCCTAGATAAATTTCTATATATGTATTTTTTTCAGTGACTTCATGGCCAAATATGTGAAAGGCTACAGGAGCTTTCTGCTGCAGCAGAAAAAGGAGTTAAAAAAACAAAAGAAAAGAAAAAGACACTCTGATATTTGTCTGGGGACTGAGTGGCATCCAGGTTATTCACAATGATCCACACTCCTTACTACATAGTTTTCAGCTGAGATATTTTATTCTTAAAGTATATAAAGTGAAAGAAAACACTCCACTGGCAATGACTATTTGAATCAAAAACTCAGAAAGAAACAACAAATAGCTGTATGGCTGAAGACCACAAACAGGTGTTGAGAATTGGAAAAGAAGGCAGCTGGACTTTTTTTTTAGTTTTTTGAGGATGTTCTTCTCAGGTGTTAAACATAGCTATGATCCTTCATATCTCAAGTCTGAAGGTGCATGAATTCAAATTTGCCTCCCGCTGCATGAATGCCTATGATTTCTCATCTCCTCTGCTTTTGGTGTACTACATATGTGGCCGATCTCTAGCCACACAGATGAAATATGTGGCGGAAAGCCGACGTCCATCTCAGCCACTGTATTGAAAATGGCGAGGCAATATGGTGGCTTCCACAAACTGTTGCCTGCTGGATTCATTCAAAGTTTGTGAGAAGATGTAATTATGCAGTCATCAGTGTATATTTATGAGTACAACATTCTCTTTTTCAAACGGAATAAACTAAAAAAAATGACTGCACCTTTAAATGCAGGTTTACAGCTGAATCTTGTCCTCTTGTTGTGTCATGCATTTGCAGAGTGGCTGTTTGGTTTCTGCAATGTAGTGGTCTGAGCATTCCTCGCTGCACTGTGCCGCATGCACTGTGTTATTTAGCTTGTGTTTGGGAGTTTTGTCCTTGGGATGAACCAGTTTTTGTTTGAGGGTGATCAGACAAAAACTGGGCACTGGGCAGAGAACGGTCCCTCTAAGGCAGAAGGGGAAGAAAAGGAATACATGTGTAAAGAAAGCGGTTATCCTAACTGGGCCCTCGTTAAATCAGCAAAGATGCACAGGAAAGAATGTCAGAAACCACCCAGGAAGAAACAGAATGACAGACGATAAATTATGTAGCAGGCTTGTCAGAGAAACTCAGAATTTTCTCCAAGCATCACATTCTGGTGCATTTCAGACTTAGCAGCACCCTCAGACAAAGAATGGACATTACCTGGATGACTGGAAACCCACAAAAACACCACTCACAGGTTTTTTTTTTGTTTTGTTTTTGCACAAGTGACTCTTACACAGTGTTAACTGCAAAGTTAGATTCTGTATGGTTTACATTATGTTTACAACCTTTGCCAATGAATTTGCTGTTGCTGTCAGAATCACAACCCAGGAAACACTAAGACAAAGGTACCCACAATAAATTTAAAAAAAAATCACAAATGTGTTTGACATGAAAATATTGAGTTCTTTTGTAAAGCATTCAAAGCCACAGGTTTAATAATAGGAATAATGGTCTGCTGGGAAAAAGCTGAATGCCTTATTAGTGGAATTAAAGCATGAAAAGGCTAACAGTGAAATCAAAATGTCAAGGATGAGTTAGTTTTTTTTTCGCTACATAATGCAATTATGGAAAGAAGATAAGCACACATCACCTTAAACTTTCAGTGGCCACGGTTATTTCCAAGTTTTTTAACCTCGACCTGACGTCAATAATGATTGCACATCAGAAATATGTTAACATGAATCGAGTTAACTTTCATCATTTTTGGTTCTTTGCAAAACAGACTTCTTGTTTAAGTCTGCAGTTTGGAAACTTGTTTTTAGCACAGATTATACAAAGACTTTATTTTCACACTTTGATGCCTCGATGGTGGTGATTTTTCTTCTATTTTTTTGTACAACAAAATATTATCAAGCCGTTTCCTTCACTCACAATCTGGAGCCACATGGCAGCAAGTTTTGTGCTGGCAGTCGTGTCTTGTTCCCAAAAGTTGCTCAGTGCTGACACCCGAGAAGTGTGTGGGCTGGGTGTAGATAAAAATGTCACATGTAAACATGAACCAAATGAAACGTGTTGACCCTTAAAATGATACAAAAATGCTTTTGGCCAGTTCAGTCAAAGTTATTAAATGTTCAAGTTTTTATTCCAATTAATCTTGAAACTAGGTCATGTGGTTTTGAAGTCTAAAATATTAAAGTTTAATTTTGTTTCTCTTTGGGCTAATCAGTTCAAAGTTCTATTAAGTTACATAACAAATCACTCTGTGTTAAATAAAATAGCTACTTCTATGGTGCTGAAGGCTCTGAAAAGCATCACCCAACCCAGCTCTACACAAATACCAGAATTAACAAATTTCCATGCTCATTTTGCACATAAATTGTGTGGTTGAGTCTGCCTGGCTTTCCATTTTTAAAGGTGGAATAAACAAAAGGTGAGACAAACTAAATGGAAACCACTTGGGCAACTCCAAAACATAGAGAGTCAAAGTAAATTGTGGAGAAAGTGAGTAAACAAGCTACCATCCTCAGAATGCAGAGAGCACAAACCCAGAAATAAAAGATTATATATATATATATATATATATATATATATATATATATATATATATATATATATATATATATATATATATATATATATATATATATATATATATATACACACACATATATATATATATATATATATATATATATATATATATTATAACAAGAACTGGGCCCTTTTTTTTCATTAGTGCATTTGCTGGTCAATGCCCGTCTTGAATGGGCCATCTGCAGCTTGAAGGTGTGTGTGTGTGTGTGTGTGTGTGTGTGTGTGTGTGTGTGTGTGTGTGTGTGTGTGTGTGTGTGTGTGTTGCTACTGTGAACAAAAGCAAAGTTGAAAATAAACAAACCTCAGAGAAAACACACACACCTAAAGTTAGAGTACGGATGTAAAGTCCCAACCCTAATCTCCACCCTAAGACCTCAATCACTGAACCCTTACAGACTAAACTGACATCACCTGTGTGGGTATTTGTAGTACTTGAGTGCATGAGTTTCTAAATGTTGTCATTCTACCAAACGTCAGGAAAGCCTATTCAGACACCTGAATGAAATTCTAGTGTTTTCTGAATATGCAATAAATGACTACAATAGTCCGTCACATCCTAGCATGCTAGATTTCTGCATGTACCACAGCAATATGATAACTTGTGTTTGGCATGTTTAGGAAAGCTGCCAGTGGCTACAATGAGGTGCCTTTGTTATGCTGTTGGGGACATTTTGCTGGCCCACTTGTCCCCTTAGAGGTCACCGCTAATCAGTGCTTTGGTGTTCTGAGTAATCACCTTGCCCCAGTCTGGTTTTAATGAGTGTGAAAATGATGTGAATCATATACTATAGCCTTCACTACCACCAGGACACAACTCATATGATCACGTAAGGCTTTTGAATAGACGTATCAGTCAACATCATCATCAAAACATAGAATGTTGAAATGGAAAAGTGGTCTTTAAACCATCCAGTAAATGAGTGAAACCTCACTAAGATGCATTATGTTGATATTTTCAAAAACTCAAATCTTTCAAAGTTAAGCTTGAGTTCTGAAATAAAAAAAACAAAACATCCTGGTATATGTAGGCTTATTTGGAAAGAACCTGATCTGGCTGCTTTGGGCACAGTGGTGTTTGCAGCTAGGTGATTTTGACCCAGATAGAATTTATGATTAAAAAACATGTTTTTGAAGAAATAAACAAGGGAATATCTTTTGTAGAGCGCCAGCCTTTTTGCAAAAATGCTTGAATCCTAAAATCTGTGAACTTGCACACCTCCTGTGAGGTGGGTTTTCATCCACTGCCCGCCCAGATGCCATTCACAGTGGCATCTGACAGAACCATCAGGATTTTGATGCATCCGCTGTGGCAATATTGAATATTGTGAGATAATGATCCCCTTTGTGAAAGTGAAAGAGTTGGCATTTTGGGTTGTAGGTGTGGTGATGGAATAGTGCTCATATTTTCCTGCCAGGAGATGACAATTCAGGTCCCATTTGGGAGTTTGGTGTGTTGCACTTTTATTGTTTTCACTCACTTTTTAATTTTCACTCTGACTTACTTGGTTGGTTTGTCACCAAATTGGTCAATTTAAAATGACTTGGTTCTCCACCCACCCATCCATCCATCCATCCATCCATCCACTCACCCATCCATCCATCCATCCATCCATCCATATTCACACCTATGGGCAGTTTAGAATCAGAAAACAATCTAACCCTACTGGTGTTTTGACCTGTTTCTGTTCAGAAAAAAATAAGGTTTTGATTAAGATGTGCCCTTTCACAACATTAACACTGCACACTGAAAAATGACCACTACTTTAAAATGTGACAACAAAGGGTCTAAAATATGATATGTGCATTTCAGCAAACTGCAGCAGTACACTGCACTGTTGATTGGTAACACTGATGTGCTGGTCTTGCTGCTTGGTTTGACCCCCCCCCCCACACACACACACACATCCCAGGTGACACCCAGTGTGCCTCATCTTTGCCCTAAAACACAATGACATCCCTAGTTTAATTATTCATTGGCAGCTGAAAATGGCTATTGATTTTTTTCAAACCGGAGTATTTTAAAAATTATAATTGGGTGGAGCATTATGGTACTTTTTGTTGCATTTGTCTTACTACTTTATTTTTTTGTTGTTCCATTGTTTATTGCCATTTTTTTGATAATGCTTTTATCTCTCTTTGATCATGAAGCGAAGTGAAATACAATGTCAATTTATTAAGCAACTGGTCTCAAACTAGGATGAGTTTTACTTTACTTTACATCTACAGACCCATTCCAGGAAAGAAAACGGGAACAAATCAGTGCACACAAGTGCACTGCATGGTACAATTAAGCAATCAACATGCAGTCGTGTTAATTGCTTTACTGTATCAATGAACCACAGCATGTGGTTTCATGGAGGCTGTGTCAGAGTAAACAGGCATCTACAGTAACCACTCGAAGCCAGTGTGATTTGAGTACAAAGTGGCCCACATTTTAGCATGGAATTGAATTGCTATTGAAGAACCTGAATAAAGGTTTCAGATGTTTTGGAAATATAGACACAATATTTTCACAGATTCTGATTCACTGATTCTTCTAAAGTTAACCTGTTTTCTGAGTGTCTTCTTTCTTTTAAACTAGTTGACTAGTTTGTTTCCCCCTTGTCTAATTGACTAAGAAATGAGTTGCCAGGAGTGTGTCTTTACAGAGATGATTGCAAATTTATGATGCAATGATGCAAAAGCTAGAGGCTGACGTGGAGAAAAACATGATGGTCAGATGAGTCATTTTACAGCATATTCTTGACAAGTGGGCAACGGCATATGTGGTGTACAATTGCACAATCCTGTTTGACCCCTGCAGTGGGGTGGCTCTGTAACAAAAGGGAACAAATAGAGGTAAAGATCAATACTAATTGATACAAAGTTCTTGTAATTGATCACCTTTCCTTAATCAATAGGGCACAAGAGGTCACTGACTGGTTTGATGAGTATGAAATTGATGAGAGTCATATACCATCGCTTTCCCTTAGATGTTCAGTTGGCCAGATCTCAGGCCAACTGAACATCTAAGGGAAACTTTGAACCAACAACATGTCAGTTACCACCTCAGCAAAGAATTTTTTTTTTTGAAGAATGGTGTTTTATTTCATTTCATTTCATTTTTCAAGTTGTTTTTTCAGTAACGTATTTCACCTAAAACAACAGCCAATTTCTTTTGCTTAAATCAAGAAGACAGCAGTGCTGAGACCGACCCTAACGCCGGGTTTTCCACTTCTATTTTCATAACTCAAATACTGTAACATGATAAGGTGACACAGACCCACACTGATTATAAACCAGCAACCTTTAAGGCTCACAACCTGTCTATGAGCACGAGAGCAGATTTGGTGGAGAAGGATTCGCTCTCCTCGGACAAACCGCATACATGATTCACACATCAAAGTATGGCAGAAGAAATAATACATGAAGCCTGCGAATTCAAACTGACATCCTTTGGCACGGTGCCCATGAAAACTCTCTATTGACTGATCCTCGCCCTTGAGAGGTTAACGTGTTATTCATGTATATAAGAGAATTCAGATAATGTTTTAAATCAAAGAGATATACTTAATTTAAAGTATATGAACTCGTGACCTACTCTGTGGATGGAGCACTCAGAAGTGCAAGGAGATCAGAGTACTGAGATTCATGTGCGGCGAGAAAAATCATTATAAGATACACGTGTATTTTGCATCCAAAACTCAGGAGTCAAGCACATCCACTGCACATGTATATTTTATTAGAAAAGAGAAATATATTCAGAGACACCCTTTCATCATGCTCTCAAAAACCTCTATCAATGTGGATACATCTACTCCACTGTACACAGGTTTTTTTTTTTTTAATGTTTCTGATCTCCTAAGGGCCATTTAATTAATAGATGTTTATTGAAGAAAACTGTATTTTCTCACATTCAGATCATTGACAGCCATGGTCCTGAACTCAGCTGCCAGATTCAGAGGCTTCAAACACACAGAGTAGCTGGTAGAGAGGGGAGGCAGTCCAGATGGCTGCGTCAATTCGAACATTGCAAATCGGTGTGACTGTAAAGATTTAAGCTGCTGTTTTGGGGGGGTGGGTGCTAATCAAGACGAGTTCTGATCAGAGGAAATGTAAAACTGCCTGTAAAAGCTGCTAGATGGGGGGAATATTTAGGAACGTTACTGCACAAATGTTTTGGAAGTGCAAGGAGACTGCTGTGATTAAAGGCTCAGTACTTACTCAGTATTCAGCTGTTGAAACAATTCATGAATTGACTGGTTAGCTGACTGACAGATAAATGGCATTGCCTGTCAACATGCTAATCAAGTGAAAATGCTTTTCTCCCTCTTCTCTGTATGCACTGACTTTAAATTGAACATCTCATTTTGGACTCTGTGCAAGATGTGACCTTTGCTTCTGGCAAATTATAATGATTATTTTCCCCTTTATATATATATATATATATATATATATATATATATATATATATATATATATATATATATATATATATATATATATATATATATATATATATATATATATATATATATATATATATATATAAGCAATTAAAGAAAAATAAGAATGAGACATTTAGTGAGTTAGTTTCACCTTGGTATACAAACTCAAGGTCAGTTTTACCCATCAATCTCATATCTAAGTAAGTTACTGAGTTATATAAACAGTGCTATATAAACAGAAAAAGGTTCTGGTTTATACCTGGTTGCATTTCTGCTCAACTTACAGGCAAATACAAGTCAGAATTTTTGAGTCTGCTTTATTAATGTACAGATAATAGCAGCACAAGGTCAAATATGCACGAGAAATATGAGGAGAAAATGTCCTTGTCTATACTCAACCCACAAAGCCTTTGAGAGACCAGAAAATTCTCTTTCTTCCTTTAAATAATAAAAGCACTGTCATCTGTAGTTCCAACATGCTGTATCTGCACATTTGTCAAACATTCATTCTATCAACTGTTCATGTTTGAGTACATTTGAGCAGATATCAATAATTTGGCAAAGTACTCCTCTTTTTTACAGATGGTTGCAGCCAGCAATGAACTAAAATAAAGTGCATTCACATCCTCGAGCAGGCTTTTGAATCTGCCCTTAAAATGTTCACCACCACCATCTATGAGCTTTCCTTTTCTTTCTTTGCCTGTCTCAGTGCAGCCAATCATCATTAGAGAACACACTCTGGGGTGTAATAAAGGTCTGTTGCAAGCAATAGTGACCCAACGCCCCTTCATTTGTGAGCTGCTGAAACCTCCCAGCCTTGGTAGATAGTGAAGAGAAACCTGCTTTCAGTGACTGGAGCTCCACTTGAGTGTTTTTTTTTTAATTTTAACTTTGCCCTACTTCTGGCTGAAGAGCTCATTAAATAAGATCTTGTGCTATAGCTGGACAGAAAGAAACGAGGGGGAAGAAACAATAATCATGTATTTCAGCCATGTAACTGCTTATTGCCTTTGGGAGTTCTGGCATGAGGCCGTTGAGAGTGTACGTGCATTCCTCTTTCTCCCATTTTTAAGACGTGTTTGAAAACCTTTCTTTACCCAGTATTATTCTGCGTCTCTGAAGGCAAACATGCTCTGGGTCTTAAGCACAAAATTTCAAAGGACCCACGCTGGCTTTGGACCGAAGAAATAGTGAAGAGCAGAGCAGCCGGATTCTTCAAACGCTTGCCCCAGCTGACTGCGATTGGTCATGTGATGGAAATCAGCAGTGAGCTGCAGGTTCACTTTTGCTAGAAGACTTTGAGGCGCAGATGTCTTACAAAACCAGAAAGGTTTTCAATAAATATATCAAAGATTAACAGAACATGTTGCAATCACAGTGTGTCTCACCTTACATATTGACCACAGTCCGTACACCAGGGCGGATTTCATCATATCTCCGGCTCACAGAAGCTCGCAGCCCTGCACACATTTGCTCCTTCAAGATTTCTCCCCCACAGAGAAAACAAACAAAACAAAACACAGATAGCACAGAGTTTTATTGTATCTTTACTTTAGAGCCAGCACCAGGAGGGCACGTAGTCTCTGCCCAGCAGTTTAAGTTTTCATGTTGAGTCAAAACGCCACTATTTAGCCACTGGCTGGATAACAAAACAAACAAAAAAAGCACAAATATCCATAGCAAGTAAAGAATTACCGTCCCCATCGATTGTGTAATGGTGCACATTTATTTGTGTGTGTTTAGTAGAGCTGGAAGTGAACATTTTACCATGTGTTTATTTTCAGTGCAGAAATATATATATCAGCTTAGGAGTGGGACATTCCTCTCACTCACAGTGGTGATTATCACACTTAAGTTCACATCACTGTTGCCAGCTCGTTAGATGTAGCAACAGCTTCTTCACACACCCTAAATAACTTAAAAGAAAAGCATAATTGCAAATCGAGTTACTTTTTGGACAAATGAAGTCGCCAGCACTGCCCCCTCCAGTGCGAGTACTTGCTGTCACACTCCAGGTGTACCTCTCTCTGTGTGTTTTTTGCTCGGTGAGTAGCAGAAAGGAAAGCACAGCAGCTTCTCTAGAGAGAGCCGTTTGCACATGTGCTGTGTGTTGTTTTGTTTTTTTTTCCTCCAGCCCTGGCAGGGGCTGTGCACTGCGGGAGAGAAAAATAAGAAAAGACACATTGTCACTTCTAATTTTCTCTCTGAGTGATCATTTTACATGTGAGCATAGCCTAAATCACAGCACAGCCGTTGCCTTTAACCTGTGCGTGCATGATGTCAGACAGATGTGGTGCTTATAACATCAGAAACACTAGGCATTCCTGAGACATGTTCATCTCCTCTCCATGTGGTTTCCCCTTGTCAATCTGTGCACAGACTCTCACCAGTGTGCAGTTTAAACAAAAAAAAAAATGGAAGAAAAAAAACCAAAACAAGCTGAAAGCAACAACATATCTATAAATACTTTACCACACTGACAGCTTTACATTTCTTTGTGTTTCCCCTGCAGTTGGGAGGATGTGGCATACTGGGTGTCGGGGTCTGGCTCTCGGTGACCCAAGGGAACTTTGCCACCCTGTCATCATCCCTTCCCTCCCTGTCTGCAGCCAACCTGCTCATTGCAGTGGGGACGATCATCATGGTGATCGGCTGTCTTGGCTGTGTGGGAGCTGTCAAAGAGAGCCGTCCTCTGCTGCTGACAGTAAGTTATTAGCCAGTACGATTTTTGATTCCACAGCTACTACTTTAAACAAAAAAACATAATGCCATGTTTTCAGATTATAGATTTTCCAACACAGCATTTCTTTTTTTTGGGGGGGGGGCACCTGTGTATCATAAGTACACTTTCATGGGCTTCTGTTTGATCCCAGTGTTGATCTAGTGTTGTTACTGCCATGAACTAATATAAGGAAGTTTTCATAAAATGATACGTTTTTGCATTTTCAGACAGCATGATTTTTCAGCTTTGGGACACCTGTCTTTGATATGATATGCCGGCGATTTGACAGGTAACCATTTCATAAAATGCTTTTAGTGCTGTGAACAGCTGCTGACTGGTAATGCTTTGGTGAGTAAAGTAGCTTTTGCACATTCATTTTACATTTGAGGTTTGCTTGAAGTTGAACTGCAGAGGTTTCTCAAGTCTCCGTGCCTCTATAGACAAAGAAAGATAGGGCAGTAATTACAGAAACTAAAAATGTCATGATCACAAATCTAAACAAGGAGCACTTTGAGCAATCAGAAGATGCTGGTGCGAGTTTGCGATGTATTTTCGGTCTTCTTTTTATGAGAATATATGTGCAAACATCTAGTGGCAGTTGTTAACAATACAGATGACAGTTTTGTTGTTTTAATTCTAAAGTTATCTCAACAGAGCGGAAGGAATATTTGCTCCATAGCCGTAGTGGTCTGTTTAAGCTTTAAACAATGTGATGTGTTTTTCTTGGTCTACAGACCCCAAATGAAGTGTGTGTGTACGTTCAATGAGGGAGATCTGTATTCACCCATCTGCCTGCATTCCTGGGTGTTTGGGCTCTCACTTTGTTTGACTGTGTCTTTGTCACATTGTGTGTTTTTTAGCTGCCTTTTCAGTCTTTTCATATTCCAGCGGCAACATCTTCGATTGTGTAATGATTCCTGACAAAGATCATCCGGAGTGCTGATTCCCCTCCTGTGTAATAGCAGGAGAAGGCGCTTTCGCTCTTGTTCTCGTTCAAGAATCATTTTATATTATACTGTTACTGATACAATTGATTAGGAATGAATGAAACTAACAAATCCTCTTCAATTGAGGATAAGTTAGAATGCCAATACATGCCCTGAGAGCGCTTCAAACTCCTCCTACTACTCCACATACCACTTCCTATCTTACTGAAGTGTTTGCTCCTTAAATGTTTAAATCACATGGTTCATGCTGTGGTTTCTGACAGTACAGATGTGTTTAGTGAAACATCGGCATCCACCTACTGTTCAGTTTTTGCCATCATATCATGGCCAGTATAGCCTGTGTGGATTTGTGTAATGCTAAGTCATTTATTTACAGGAAGGACCATAACTGTAAATACACTTTGTGCACTTTAAAACATTTCATTCCAAAAACCCGTTGTTCTAACACTGATTAACTTCCCCTGCTTGCATTTGTCATCAGAATTGATGGACACAGAAATAATGCTAAAAATGACCTATCAGCAACTTCTTACAATAAAAATTGTATAAATTCCTACTTTGTTTAAAATATGATATCATACTGTAATGACTGTAGTGTGTGCATGTACATATGTTTGTATGTAACCTGTCTCCTCTTTAATGGGTGGGCCAATCTCAACAAAATTCATTTGATTTTCATATATATTATCTTCATTTCATCTTCCCCTTTCAAATGCGATGGTACGGTCTCCATTTGCCTTTGTTTCATGTGCCACATTCAATATACATTGCCCATAACATTTTTGGGTGATTATCACTGGCCAACATTAAGCATCAAACCCAAGCTTTGCAGGTTAGGTGTTGTTTTTCTTTAAAACTAAACAGGTTTCTATGTAGCTTGCAATGAAGACAAATAAATATCCATTCATCTTCTTCCACTTATTCAATTCAGGGTCGCAGGGGTGCTGGAGCCTATCCCAGCTGCCACAGGGCGAGAGGCAGGGTACACCCTTGGCAGGCCTCCAGGCTGGTTGTCTCCAGGAGGACTGGCAACCATTCACACTGACATCCACAGCTATTGGAAATTTAGAATCACCAATTAACCTAACCCCACTAACTGCATTTCTTTGGACTGTGGGTAATACCCAGTGAGATCCATGCAGATACAGGGAGAACATGCAAACTCCACACAGAAAGGCCCTGGCCAGATGGTGGATTTAAACCCAAGACCTTCTAGCAGCAGTGTGTGTGTATATATATATATATATATATATATATATATATATATATATATATATATATATATATATATATATATATATATATATATATATATATATATATATATATATATATATATATATATATATATATATATATATATATATCCATGTTGCTACCTGTTTAGAAGCAACAAATTTTTATCATCTGTTAACCATACAAGTCTGTAGAGCAGGTTTTGCTTGTGCCTGTAATGCACAGCTAAATACAGGCAGCCAAGTTGCAATATATTTAAAAAACCTGTACATCATCATGCAAGTACAGCACTGTTTTACAGAGGTATTAAAATCATATAGCCACGCTTATTGCACTTGTTGCTGCCAAGATACTTTGAGAAGTTATTTTTTGCAGGAAACCATCCAAGTCCCTTTCTCAATCAGACAGCCTGGAAGCTGTTGTTAAAGCCAGTGCTACCTTTCCCTGTTATGTGCTTCTTGAATGGCATTGCTGACATGCTGCAGGTTGAATATTCTATCTGTCTGACAGTTTTTATCCCCTAAAAAGAAATAAAAAAATAAAAATGGACAGAACCATACATTACAACAGTAATGAAAAATTTAATAACTTGAATGAAATTTATATTGTTAATAAGGAGCTCACAGTCTTCTCTGAGCTTGCAATCTCAGCACAGCTTATGGGCCATATGGGGGCCTAGACTTTTTGTCACTGCTGCTAATAAGATACACTAGTTGCTCCTCTTTCAGTTTAATGGCTGGAAATACTTTTAGTAGCCTCACTAATCCCAGTAAAACCATCCCCTTACGTTTGGCTGTTTGCACAGCTGCTGTGAATAATGATGGGGGACGGCTGTAATCACAGAAAGAACTATGCAACACATATTAGGATTTAAAAAAAAAGAAAGAATATCATTTGCATCACTTATGTGCTTTTTTTCAGTGGCAGAATACTATCCAAAGTGGAATAGTGACAAGGTCTGTCATGGCAGTATTTTTCAGGAAGTAATTTGTATTCCATTAATGGTTGTGCATGTGCTACAAACTGCATTTGAATTTCATGTAGTAGTTGCACTAGGTGGTGGATTAGCCCACTTTTCTGCATTCAAATTGATGAAAAAATAAATAAACTAAAATCTCCCTGTGGCTATGTCAGCAGTTTCAAAGCACACTTCAAATGTACAAATATTAGCCACAATTAAGGAGTGTTTCCACCAAACTTTTAGCCTTTTGATCAATGCTACAATCAACCACCTCTTTTTTATAACACACACACACACACACACACACACACACACACACACACATATATATATATATATATATATATATATATATATATATATATATATATATATATATATATATATATATATATATATATATATATATATATACATACATATATATATACACACAATATATATATATATATATATATATATATATATATATACATACATATATATATATATATATATATATATATATATATATATATATATATATATATATATATGTATGAATTTGCTGGAGAGCTATGTACCAATATAGTATTATACAAATTAAATCATTAAATATCGTACACTTCTATGTTTTATACAAACTTTGACTTGAACTGCGAGTGTAAAAATGGGCGATCCCCATAAAGTGTGAAATTCAAATCCTTACAGGATCGAGAGCTATTGAAAACAAAACAAGCAAACACCTGAAATCGGGCACTTCACGGATTTATCTGGAAGAATAATTCTGTGTGGGTAAAAAATAGAATTAATCATTAGGAAAATCGCACAGCAGGAGTAAGCAATTATGAGCTCTGTGGGAACGAATCTTACTGTTGATCATTAACGTGATCCATGACATTTTCCCCACAGTGACCGGACAGATCCCGGCTTCGTGTCAATAAAATGAGACTAGGCAAATTATAAGCCTTCTTCACTGAGTGACAGAACAGCACGTTCTTCATGGAGATTAGAAAAGATTCATCTCCCTTCAAATTTTAGGGCTAATTAGCATATTGATTGCTGATGAGGGACACAGAGCACTGCAGTGTTGCTGTGAGATATTTGAGGAATTACTTTTGCACTCTGTGTTGGAAAAGCATCATTGCCTTTTGCAGACCTTTCTTTTTAATTTGTAGCACCAAACATAAGTTATAATTTTCAAAATATGCTTTTGATGTTCCTTAATTTGTGCACCTTAAGTGATATCTTTAGCTTTCATGTGAATGAAAATCCTAATATTTATTTATTTTTTTTGGACATAACCAGTTTGTTCCTGTCCTGTCCAGTATTCATGTTTAGCAGTGCTTTGGATCAAGTTACTATGAAGTAACTAGACTCTAGTTAGACTCTAACTCTAACTAAATTAGAGTCTAGTAATTCGAAAAAACAGCCTGCGATGATCCCAATGACCTTTTTTTTTCAGCTTTAGACCATGAGCAATTAAAGCACTGTTCTCTTCTTTCCATGCATAAACCTTAAGTTTAAAGGTTGTAGAGTAAGCTGATGAGATATCCAACCACAGCTCAGATGCAGATGGTGTACAAATTTTGGATAAACTTACCAATTTGCTGTGATTAGTGCAATGGCTGCCTCTCAATATAAAGAGAAGCATACTGGCGCTCTATCTTCACAGACATGTTGCCAAACAACCTGGAGAGATCTCAGGAAGTCACTGCACCAAGTCAAGAAAAAACTTTAGCTTTTGTCCAAAACCACTTCTTATTCTTTAGATAGTGTGTTCTATTTGCTGTCCACCACTATATTGGAGTTCAGACAGTAAATATGGATCCACCTCTCTGCTACTGTATTGAATGAAAAAACAAAACATCCCACAGTGCAATGGTCTACATTTTATTGATGCAATCCAACATCACTAGCTGGCCTGGTTAGCTGGGTGCATCACACAGACAGCTGTAAATCACTGCTGAAGTGGCACTCATCAAAACTGTAGCACAGAATTCTTTGATGGTGTGTCAGTACAATTAATGCAAAGCAAGCAATATTATTTAAAAGTTAAGAGGTAAAATTTAGTAACTCAAAATTAGCTGATACAAGACCTAGGACCTGTGAAATAATACATAACGGTAAGCTTTAGTACAATTTAGACAGGTTGGCTATGAGAAAAAAACCTCCTGCAAAGTTGTTATGAGTGGGCAAATACAGAGCTATATACACTTTGTTAAGCAAAACTGTTTAAAAGCTTTCAAGACGATCTGCTGAAATTCAAATCGAGCATCAGAATGGGGAGGAAAAGTGATTGCTGTTTTGAATATTTCAGGGATTGGTAATCTACTGGGATTTTCCCACACAACCACTGCTACTGTTCACAGAGAATGGTCTGAAGTAAAGAAAGTATCCAGTAAATGGCAGTTCTCTGCTTGAAAATATGTTGTCGATGCCAGAGATCAGAGGAGAATGGTCAGACTACTTTGAGCTTATACAGAAACTCAAATAACCACTCACTCCAACCAAGGTATGCAGAAGAGCATCTCTGAACGCACAACACGTTGAACTTTGAAGCAGAAGGGCTTCGCAGCGGCTGCCACTCCTGTCAGCTAAGAACATTAAACTGAGGCTGCAATTCACATGGGCTCACCAAAATTGGACAATAGAGGACGTGGGACAAAGTTTGAAAAAAGTTTGTTTTTCCAGTTCCTCTTACTTTACAGACATGAATGGAGCACTATATTTCGGTCTATGTACAAATGAAAGAAGTTTTATACCATGTTAATTAGCGATCCTCATAAGAAGGAAGAAAATGGCCCCTCTTTTCACATTTCCGTGCACCAATTACAAACAAAGGAATAATGGATTACTTGTTTCTGTGATTGTTCTGTTTAAGACACAACTATGTGTTATAGGCAAACAGGTCGACTTCTTGGTAAGAAAGCCATCCTTGGCTGGATTGCAATGAGTAGTCATGTCACTAAACTTGATTTGGAGGCAAAATCCAATACTCGGTCCATTTAAGTTGAAAATATGAGCCATTTGGGGATGCTTCCATTTTCAACCAGGAAATGGGTAATTAAAGTCATGTTTCAAACTAGTCAGGTCTTACAGTCAATATATTTGAAGTCAGAGGGCACAGAAGAAATGTGCTGGGTCTACCCACAGATAATCAAGAAAGGTCACACCACTGCATGAAAATGGAAGCAGACTGTTTGCACTGAAAGAGCTTCACATGGGTATGAGGGATAGAACCTGTAAAAATTATTAGACGGACCACACGAAAACAACAAGGCCATCAACTCAAATGCTTCCCTCTATGTACGCTAAAGGCAGAAAGGGCTCAGATATTGATTTTGGAGGTGCTCATGGATTATGTGCCTGACGTGACTGCTTCACCAGTCTTACTGGTCTGTCAGGATACAAAGCGCTACTGTAGCTTTCATACTGCAAGGAAATCACAGCGTGCATTGATCCCTGTGCCTATATTTTGATAATAGTTCATACTAAGGCGCCAGTCAGTGCTGCAGAGGTATATCAGCACGGCTGGCCGAACAAGTCATGTAAATAACGTGCATATATGCAAGGAACCCTCTGGAGTCCACTACATAAATTTTCATAATGTGTTCAATCCGCATTTAGTCTTTATAGGCCAATAAAAGCTACTGTTCTTCAGATATATTAAAGCTTACTTAAAGGAAGCACAAATAAGACAACATAAATCCCAGCTCCCAAGTAAGTAATTGCAACACTGTTCACTGCACTATGAACTATTCTACAGAAGAAAAAAAACACATGAAAATACTTTTTTTTTTAAAAAGACCTCTATTCTTGTTATCCAGAGTCGGTGTCCTGCAAGTTTTTGCTGCTCCCTGAAGGCATCAGTTAGATACAAACTATCCGTGGCTCATTAGCTCTCATGAAACAAAAACTGTAATGGAACCAAAACCTGCAGGACACCAGCCTGCTGCAGTTGGGAAAGAGAGCTCTGAAAGAAACCATTTTACACACTTTATCTCTCTTCTGATAGAGTAACATGATTATATACACCGTTACATATGTCAGTAGTGATATCTGTATCTCACAGGAATGCTCACAGAGACCTGGTTTCATATTCTGTGATGAGAGTAATAAGAAGTCTCGGGTCAAAATGAATCCTTCTTGCTGTTAGTCAGCCTGCGACTGCGTGACCAAAGTAAGCATTTCAGCGCAGAAGACAGAGTTCCTACAAGATTCAGAGCATATCGTAACGTGATGGCTCATAGGCACAGTATTGAGATACTTGTGCTTGTCGATTATAAATTTTCTACTTCTCCTCCATTTAAGTGGGAATTGCTGTCACTCCTGTTGTATGTTGTTACCTTTAAGGTTGAACTTTTACATCTATATGACAGCCTACTTAATCTTTTGTGACCCCTGCCAAAAGCAGTGAATACAGAAGGCTGCAGTACTGCTCATGCACTGGAAAGTACAGTAGACTCAATAGAGAATCAGAGTAACTAGCCATAAGTTTAAAAATAAGAGTTGTTTGACAGCAAATTTGTAAGCTGTAATGTTTTTACTCCATTAAAGCCTTTGTAGCCTCATTTTTGCTTTCTTTTTTCTTTGATCTTCTATAAATCTTTTCTTCTGTATTTTATGCGGCTGGAAGCCACTGCTGTAAACAGAACAACCTATTTCAGTTTGAATAATGACATTTCAGGGGAAACATATCGAGCCTGGTTTGGTAATGGGATCCAAGTCTTTGTTTCTAATAATTTATTACTGTGAGGATATGAGTGCACAACAGAGCAACACAGGCCTGCTTCAGTTTTAAGGTTTAGCTGTGATATGTTCCTGCCATATCATTCACACAAATATCATTACATTAACAAGTGTGGCATATAAAGTGTTTAGAGACAACATCCTTGCAGAGACGCTTGGGGGGAAAAAAAAGTGCAGTTTTTAAAATTATATTTCACATCTCAATTAAAACAGTCCTTTTACATAGAAAGTGGCATTTACAGTGCTGTGAAAAAGTATTTGCTCCCTTCCTCATCTCTTAGTTTTTTGCATATTTGTTAAACTTACAGGATTCAGCTCATCAAACAAATTTTAATATTAGACAAAGATAACCAGAGTAAATACAATATGCCGTTTTTAAATGATGATTTCATTAATATAGGGAAAAAAGCAATTCAAACCTACCTGGCCCTATTTGAAAAGGTAATTGCCCCCCTGAACTTAATAACTGGTTGTTCCACCCTTGCGCAGCAAGAACGGCAATCAAGTGTTTGTGATAACTGGCAATGAGTCTTTCACATCGCTGTGGAGGAATTTTGGATGCCTCCTCTATGCAGAAATGTTTTAATTCAGCCACGTGGAAGGGGTTTCATGCATGAATAGGTGCTCAATCTGATTTAAGCTTGGACTTTGACTCGGTCACTCCAAAACCTTCATTTTGGGGCTTTTTTGGGCCATTCAGAGGTGAAATTGCTGGTGTGTTTTGGATCGTTGTCCTGCCGCATAACCCAAATGAGCTTGAGTTTCAGAGCACAAACTGATGGCCAGAACTCCTCCTTCAGGATTTTCTAGTAGGGAGCAGAATTCATCAATTACAGCAAGTCTACCAGGTCCTGAAGCAGCAAAGCAGACCCAAACCATCACACTACTACCACCATGTTTGACTGTTACTTTAATGCCAGATGTAACGGGACTCAGACCTTACAAGAAATTAAACTTTTGTCTCATCAGTTCACAGAATATTTTCCCAAAGTTTTGGGGATCCTAAGGATTTTTTTTTGGCACATGTGCGATGAGCCTTTGTGTTAATTTTGGTCAGCAGTGGTGTTCTCCTTAGAATTCTCCCATGGATGCAGCTTTTGCTCAGTCTCTTACTTATTGTTGAATCATGAGCCTGCAGTTCTTCAGATGTTGTTCTGGGTTCCTCTGTGACCTCCTGATTGAGTCGATGTGCTCTCGGAGTAGTTTTGGTAGCTACTCCTGGGAAGGTTCCAAGTTTTCTCCATTTGTGGATATTGACTCTCACTGTGGTTCACTGGAGTCCCAAAGCCTTAGTAATGGCTTTGTAACCCTTCCCAGGCTACTAGATATCAATTACTTTGTTTCTCAGCTGTTTCTTTAGATTGTGGCATGATGTGTTGCTTTTTGGGATCTTTCAGCCTTCTTCACTTTGTCCAACAGTTTCTATTTAAGTGATTTCTCGATTCAGCAGGTCTGGCAGTAATCAGGCCTCTGTGTGGCTAGTGACTCAGCTTTCCAAACAATGCATATAATCACAGTTAATTCATGATTTAATGAAATTATCATTTATAAACTGATTTTTTTTCTATTCACTCAGGCTATCTTTGTCTTATATAAAAATTTGCTTGATGATATGAAACAAGTTTCATAAACATGCAAAAAAGAAATCTGAAAGGGGTACAAACTTATATATAGCTGTTAAAGACTGGGAAGTTGCCTCTGTTCCTTTAAGTGAATTATATTTCATCAAGAAAGCAAGTAATTGCTTAATAGTTCTGCACCTAACTGGCATGTTGTTATTGCTTTTATGATTAGTACTATTTCTGTGCAGTTCACAAATGGATTTTCATCACTTACAGCTAATTTCTGCAGCCCTTTGATAATTGTAACCCACTGAATGCTGCAGCTTGAAATTTCTCAAGCTTATTTAATAGTGTTCTTGCATTATATTAGAAAAGCAGAATGCAGTCTTCTGCCATGGAATGATTCCACTGAGTGTGGCTGTTGCCTTTGGTCTAAAGCAGAAGAGTTAAACTTCCTATTAAGAGCAGAGTGATGGAGAAATATTCAGAGAGCCACGGGGGGATGAGTCTGTTTGTTTTACAAGTGGTGGTGACTACCGGCTTCTCGTTCTTAACGATGTCCCCTTGCTTTGCTCTCTGTTGTAATTTCACAGCCTCAGAGACACACCCAAGAACATGGACAGCCACTGAGACACTAAAGAGAGGATATAAATAGGACTGTTGCATTCATCTATTTTCCTTGGTAAAACAAGTTATCAACTCAGGGTTATAACACAAGCCTTAGTCGGTGGCCCTCTAAGTCAGCAGACTACAATTCTCATTATTTTTTAACTTTACTTGCTGAGCTATGAAAAAGTTGTGACCTCCAGGAATAAATAACTAAGCCAGTGCAGAAATGCAGAAAACTGCAGTTCCTTCAGTGCCCCCCCTTGAGGTTGGCAAGTTAGTTTCCACACATCCCTATGTTAAATATTCAGGCATACAGGAGAAATAAACATGCTTAAAAGTGCTACGTATCACTGTTTTTTAATAACCCACCCATATAAATTGTATAATGTCTTAGGTTTTGCAGTCGCTACTATTAATGCAGTTACTTAACAAATAGCATGCTGTGTGGGTACACATATGCTAACAGACCAAGTATGCAGTAATACAGTTTGATGAATGAAAAATTTCCTTCATATGTTACTTCATACCAATTAGCAGGTAGATGTGTCAGTGTGATGTGAACAGTCCTCGCTAACTAAGCTTGCTGGAAGAGTGAAAACTGCCCCAAATCCAAAATAATGCTCCATATATTCTAATAACATCAACCCAAAATCACTGTATCTATGATTTTTGTTTAATGGACTAGTTCTTATATAGCACTGAGCACTCAAAGCCCTTTATACAACACATTTGCATTCACACGATCTAAGGGCTTTCTATCTAACATTCACACTCCATTGAATAGATCAGGAGCAACTCAGGGTTCAATACCTTGCTCTACAATTCTATGGCACACACTATGGAGCAGCCGGGGATTGAACCACCAACCTTCTGATTAGTAGATGACCTTCTCGACCTCCTGAGCTACAGCCTGGTTATTCAGAAGGGCTGTGCATATTGGTTATTTTCCTATACCATATACACGAGGACACCAAACTGACCAAAGGTTTGCAGACCTACAGGTTGTTGTGCGTTGCCTTAGAGAAAACTCTTAAAATAACATAATTCTACTGTTGATGGGATAAACATGATGTTTTCTGCTCATAGCTCATATTCGGTCTTCTTGTTTTGGAATCCTTCTGCCTTCCTATGGCAAAGCATTGGTGGATGCAGTTACAACAGTGGGATTAGTGCCTTTGGCAACATCAGTCTCCTCTGAAACTTTTGACCATTGCACTGAATGTAAATTTGTTGCTCGATCTCTACTCGCTCTTAACGCTGAAAAGGGAAAAAATATTTTCCTTCGAGGATCAATAACAGGTCAAGAACTATCACAAAAGGCAGAATGGCACCGAGTCAGACTTGACATTTGCTGTTTTTGGAGTTTTGCTGAAGTATGTCTGTTTATTTTATTTGTCAGGGTCTCTTAACTATATATTTAAACTGACTGCTTATATTTTTAGTTGCAGAATTGTAGTTCATAAGAGCAACAATAAAAGAATAAATTAAACTAAGAGAAAAACACATAACATTTCATTACCCCCAAAATACTGACTCTCTTTAAACCACACTGGAGAATATTCCCTCAGTTAAAATAAGCACCTAAAAAAAACATCAGCAATTAGTGGAATTTTACACAAGGCAGAGCATTATGCTCAGACAATGAAGGCTGACAAAACAATAGAAATTGATTTCAGACGGTTATTTGAGAGCACCTCTTGAAAACAGCGCAAGTGAGTCAAACGCGCCGTGGGTTGTATGCTGCCATCGGTTTGATACCTAGTCGGTCTATCATCTTCCAGGGTTGCCACTGAGACTTTCATGCTTTCCACGCTTAGTGATTCATTCATGCAGGTGCTGCCAAAAGACCTTAGGGCCACTGCTTGATGCCAGTCCTGTGAACTAGCAACACTCACATCCACTGTCGAGAAAACACCTGGAATACACAGAGGACATGGAGCCACGATTTGTTTGAAAAAAAGAAACCTTCTCTACTTGCAACATGTTTTGACCCTCTGTGATGCTCTTTCACTGTTTCTGTCTGAGTCTAAAAAAAAACAAAGCTCACAGTGTAAATGCTGATGCTGTGCTGCACCGCAGTGCTTTGAGCTACATGCTAAGGCCAAATATGCAACCATGCTCCATTCAGTGCATAATGATATTGTTAAAACCTAAGGGTTGGTAAGAAGCAACACTAGCACTCCAGATGCCTGTGCTTTTATTTAATAAAAGGAGAAGAACAAATCTTACTTGATGGTTGTCATGATTTCCTCAGAAGCTTATGTTTGCCACTCATGGCTCAGTCAGCTCTAGCATATGAGTCAAATAAAGCAAACGCATATCTTTAAAAGACTCTCATATCTCCATATCCTGCATGAATTATTTTTGCATTTTCTTCAATATCAGAACAAGACATAGTTGCCTACACATCTGAGAACATCACCAAAAGGGATGCTGACAGTTCATTCAGCTCTTTTGAGGATGTCAGCAAATATATGCCAACAAATGGGGCTCAAATTGTAGGCCCTGCAAAATTCCCAAATTATGTGAATTCTACGTACTAATGAGTTACAAATCTATTAATGTTAAATTGCCCCATCAACAAGGCTCTCAGAATTGTTGCATTTGAGGTCCCCAGAGTAGTAGCTCAATCAGCCTCTCCTTAACATAGGCTTTTGTGCCAACTTTAAAATGAATTTTTTAGAAGTGGTTGTGAAATGTCAGTCTTTAAAGAGGTGAATTGGCAGGCTGACCAACCACATCCTCTAAGCCAGCCAGCCAGCCAGCTAGAAGTCTTCAATTGCTGCATAACACTGATGTGCGTACATGTATTTGTCCCCAGACATCAGCTTATAATCTTGTGCTGTTTCATTGAGATAGTTTTATGACCTTCAGGAACATTGTACAGTTGTCTCTCAAAATGTTTCCCTCCTCCGTGTTTCCAACTGTGACTCCCATGTGTGAGAGACAGAGCCGTGCCCTAGCCGAGTAGGTGATGGATGAGCTCGTAACTGTTTTAAGCACTCAAATGGGCCCGCAGGAAGAAGATGTATCGCCCATCAAGCAGCTCAGCCTGGCCTCTATAGAGAGGAGAGGGGGATCGGGACTGGTGAGGAATAAAATGGGGTTCCTCTAACAAATTCCAAAGTCGAGGAAAACTGTATATCACGTCTCCCAAGCTGTGCTACTGATAGCCCCATCCCCTTCTCTTTCCTCGCGCTCTGTACTCTTGACCTGTCAGTTAGAAACATGAAGGCTTCAGTCACTCTTATTTCGCCAGTTCTTTTTTCCTCGACAGTTTTTGCTCATTTCTCTTGAGCGCTCTGGCTCTCTCTTTGCTTCATTGTCCAAATCATTTAGTCTTCACATAAAGATTTCTGTTATCCTCTTTGTTGTCCTTCTGTACTGTACTGATAAATGATGTGTTAAATTACTCATTTGTCTTCTCTCTTCACTCTGTGTCTCCACAGTTCTTTATCCTCCTCCTGCTCATCTTCGTCCTGGAAATTCTGTCTATCATGCTTTTCTTCATCTACCAAGATGAGGTAAGTTACCATTATTACTCTCATCATGTTATATTCTATGGTTTTCTTCACCAGCACAAGATAATCACTCTCCAGTATACAGCATGTCCTTCAAATCCCAGAGATTGTTGATATTTCAAATTGAAGGCGGCACCCAAAATGATGCAGCTCAGTAGCGATGTTGTTTTGAAGTTAATACAAGCAGTGCTAAGAGCAGGTCAGCTGACATACTGCACAAACAATGGCTCAGTGCAACTGACTTGGATTGGATTAGTTTTTAAATGCCACTTGGGTTGGCGCGAACACGTCTTTGGAGAGATGTCTCTGTCACAATTTCCTTTCCTGGTTAATAATTCATAATTTATCTCAGCTCATCCATTCTGGAGGAATTTCCTTGTAAATAAACAAGTCAGACAAGAGAAAAGAAGGTGATGAGCCATCCCTTTGCTAATATAAATTTGTGATTCCCGCCACATTTTCTGCTGTGGTTTTATTAATGCATTGAAGGGATGTGTTAAATTCCACACATATTAATCTTAATGAAGGGCTTGAGGGCTGGCTTTAGAAAAACATCCATCCATCCATCCATTCTCTTCCGCTCCTCCTGTTCAGGGTCAAGGGGGGCTGGAGCCTATCCCAGCTGACATAGGGCGAGAGGCAGGGTACGCCCTGTACATGTCTCCAGCCTGTCGCAGGGCCGCTTTCGAAACAGTTATGAAATTTTACACAATAGCTAAATCAGCTTGATGTATAACCTTTTTAACTCCAAAGAAGCACATGAGTGTTCTTCTCTGTATTCTGTCCATAAACATCTATCAACCAGAGAATAACAGGCATCATTTTGAAAAAAGGGTATTAATCGACCTTTATGAGATTAGTGATTAGTGAGATTACACTGCAGAATAAGTCCGGGTTATTTCAAAATATAGTTCTTTATATTGCAGTGCCTTTATATGCTTGGACTATTCATATCATCACAATTAAAAGAACAATTCGATTTTAAACAAAAGAGCGTCATCTTTTCAGAAGGTAAATTAAACTGCAGCCAACAATAAAACCAAGTGGCTTTTTAAATATAATTTAATGGTTCCCCCTTTAAATATTTTGAATAGTATTCAAATGACAAGTATTTTTATATCATTATTGGAGACAAAAGCTTTGATTTTATTCAACTTTTTTTTTTATCAATATATTGTCTGCACATTGCTCACGACAATGAGTCAAAACTACAGAGAAGGCTTGTTTTGTCTTATGAACAGTTTCTAAACAAAAAAAGTATTTATTTCACTGGAAAGAAAAAAACCCAAACAAGCTGAAACTGGAGCAATTTTGTGCCAAATTTATTGCAGCATTTCTCTTTTATTTCTATGATCAATTGTTCAGCCATCAGGAGGTCTTTAACAGAGTGACAGTCAAGTGAAGTGGATTTTCTTAATAAATTACTGGAAATTTCACAACCATTTCCATTCCATTATTCATGTGCTGGGACAGAGACCGTTATCTCTAAAGACTTAGGCCAAGGCCAACCCTGGTAATAATCCCTTTGTAGATTTGGGTAAATAACAATCTGCTTTGATATTTCCTTGTGTTTCTATTTGGACTACATTTTCAGCCGTAGACCTTGGACCCGCATGTACTTTTGTTCTGGCTTTAATGTCTTTGCTGCTGTAATTCTGGCATGATCATATAAGCGCTTAATGTGTTGTATTTCCATCACAGTTTGTTTTTGGTAGTATAATCCTCTGAATACTTCTGGATTTGCAGTTTCCTCTGGGCTTTCATCCCATCAGCAGTACTCCGTTTAGCTTTTAATGAATGTTGTCTTGTGTCACGCCTCACCTTAGTATCTGTGTTCCCTAATGTTGACTGCACCCCATTATTCAACCTCTAAATAATTCAGTTTTGTCTACCCAGGAGCCGATTAACAGCAGAACAAAGTTTTAAAAAAAAAGAAAGTTAGGGATTCTGCAGAGCTTTTGCACTGTGGGAAATCACTCACAGTAAAGAATGGGTGGCCATTAACAAGGCACACTCTCTCACTTTTTAAACAGCCAGATGCAGGACACCTAAGAGTATTATTTTACTTGTACATAGTAGAAGTTGTACCCTAATGGAAAAAATGATTAAAAAAAATATCAGTACAATATTAAAAAGGCCCCCAGAAAACGACCACATAAGTCATTTTTGTGCAAGCTGTTTTTATGACCTAGTTATTCTTGCAGCCGTGTGATGTCACTTTAAGACTGGGCAGAGCTCAGCACTCTGGTAATCTAGAGAATCAAGCTTTTAGACATGTTATAAAAGGGCCTATTTAAACCCAAAGTATTATCTTGACTCTTGACTAAGTATAGCCAGATAGCTAGTCAAAACAAAACTTGAAATGAAAGTTGAGCTCCAGTCTCCTGATTGAAAAATACCTCCTAACTTGGAAAATACCTCTTAGCTTGCTGCTGGTGGTAAGAAACCTGCATAAAGTAAAACTAAGAGATAGATGCTTGAGGTGCTTACAAATCAGAACATCCTGCACTCTCCTACAGGGTAGCATACTAACTGCTTTTAATAATAAAAAGTTTTAGTGTCATTTGTTGAGTGAACAATTAAGATATAATGTCACGTGAGTCTAGGAAGACAAATACAGGAATCAGACGCTGGCAAAATTGATAAATTGAGTCTTTATTGGCTGATCAAAAGAAGAAGCACAAAGCCCAATAAGAAAACAAAACTGGAGCACAAGGAAAGCACACAGAGAGGACAAACAAACGATCTGACAGCTGATAATTAGACACAGGTTGAAACAGTCAAACACAGATGAAAGTGATCAGAGGTAGAAAGTTAAACCAAAACAGCCCCAAAAAAAGAAACATGATGTGCCTAACAGAAAAATAACTAAAAGAAATATAAAGACACCAAAAAACTCAATTTCCTTCCACAACCAATTAATGGCTATGGGCTATGCTGTCATGGGTACATCATCAACAGGCCAACAGTCTGTTGGATGGCATGATTGTTGATCATGTTCTAGTTTTCTCTGGACCGCAATTGTAATTTGTCAGGTACTTCATGCAGGGTTTTAAATAGTAGTAGAACCATAGTGTGCTGTGTAAAAGTTTGAGATGCCTTGTCATAGTATTTATTTCAAAAGAAATATGTCAGGCTATTTATTATTTGGGAGAATTTACCGTGTTATTATATTAAACTGAAATGTTATCGAGGACAGACAGACAGACATGCCCTCCATCACTATAATAACATCCTGAAAAGCTGTTGGGAGTACAAGACAATGTCATTCCTCCTGTATGCAAAGCCCTCCAGTTGCCATAACTTAAACCAACTGCAGCAATAGGTGCATTTTGATGAACTCCATCCCCAGGTTCGGGGATGGTCACGCTCAGTGGTCTGCTTTATTACACCTGCTTTAGCACTGATAAAAAGCTCCGTGATGTAGCTGGAAGCTACTTCCAACAGCTTACAGATCTTGCATGCACCTGAAACGGTCATCGTTTGTTTCACTTTGTTGGTTTGTAAGGATGATGAAAAGGTCCTATGAGGTTAACTTCAGTGGAACCAGTGTGGCTCAGAGTGTCAAAGGGAATAAAAATAAGTCTGACTCAGTGGGAGGGGGGGGGGATACTTAAAATTGATGTATGGTGCTTTAGACTATCTCCGTGTAGGTTTACAGCCTTGTCCTCTTGGCATTTTTATCACCTCAAAGGAAAATTACCCGATCAGATATAAACCCACAAAGTAACAACAACAACATCAGATCACTTGCCATATTTTGTTTAGGGATTAGGACACTACCAGCACCATAAGAAGATATAATTTGATGCATATTGCAACCAATAATATCATACATCGTAGTAGCTGTATTACTAGTTGAGCTGCAGAGAAAATCTAATCTCATAACAACAAAGGTCTTTGCATTAAATTAATTATAAAGTCTAATGAGCCTCTCACACCTCTTAAGTGTAGTCAGTTAATTCAGTGCTTGTTAGCACAATAATATGCCATGGACATAAGCACTTAGTGTATTAAATCACGCACTGAAATGAAGCTTTGTGTGTGTGGACATTGTTTCTTACAGTAACAAAGGAAATATCATGAGAAAGCCAGTTCAGCCCATAAAATTCTTAATGTATGGAGAGCTGAAGGGGAAGTGGAAATTCCAGGATCAGGTCGGCAAGTTAAAATTATTTTGTTTCCAACTTTTCAGCATTTTCAGCTGCAGCTTTAAGACCAAAAGACAAATCCAGCCTCGGATCAGTCTTTCCCTTTAACAGGTCTGACACGTTCAAGCACTAATGGCAAGTTCAACACACATAATTTAAACCATTGCCTACAAACTGATTAGGAAGATCCTTCAAGTTGGAGATATTAAGAATTTCTATCACATTCATTAGTGACCAATAATTGCCATTTATTGCCAACAGTTAGCAGACTTATTTTTTAAATCATCAAACACTTTAAATGTGTGTTAAATGGTGTCAACCAAAGTTCAAGTAATGGAGTAAATACTTGGAAACCAGCTAACGGAAAGTGGTAACACTGAAAAGGTCAATACAAGTGATTGAAATTATTGGCCGTTCCTCCTCCGGGTTCTTGATAAGTTACCCCTTAGGTGGATGTAAAGCTGTTGCAGAACTATATTGATAGGATTTCTCATCCAAACCAGTCAATAATGAAAAGGCTGTGAGTTTGTGTAGACTGATTTAGAAAGCCTATTACATTAGCTTCCTTTACATTGCAGCAGCTGCACTGTATAGTTGTATTACTTTTAAATCCATCCACTGCAGAATGAAACCACCAGATATAAATATTTGGTTGTGGGTGCTGAGACATGCACAGACTCCTGTGCTGTGTGAGCAGCTGAAATGAAATCAATCAACTAGACGTATCTATGAGGTATGAATGCTCTTTGATTTTAGATTTGAATCTAATACCTGCTTGACACCAACACTGAAACACAGCAGACTTCTGCATCTGCTGGGATTTTTGAGTTCAAACGCAGTCTGCAACAAAGGCCCTGTAGCAAAAAAGGTTTCATTTTGACATATAAGTTAAAATGAAAAGAAGAAGACTGCTCTCAGATACTCTTAAACTGCTCCGTGTCATCAGCCTGTGATATTCATTGCAGTTCTTTTTTTAAGGAACAGTTATCATACTCATCATACTTTTTTGCTGCAATGAGTTCACCTCGACCTGCTTCACCTTATTCTGCTAAGAAAATGTGACATTAGCAAGTTTACCTTTAGATTGAGGGGTTTTAGAGGAAAAAAATTGCCATATGTGTTAGAATTTAAAATCAAGAGTGTGTCTGTTAGGACCATTAAAGGCAGCTTTTCTTGCAGCGTCTGCTCGAGGTATAACGAGTGGAGAAATTTGGCAACTCGGTCTTTATTATAGCAGAGACATACACACACACACACACACATGCACGCACACAGGTGTGCTAATCCCATGATATGATAAACAGCTCTGAAAATGCTACTATTGTTTATTCAGCAAAATTCTGTAACTAAAGCCTTTATGTTGCCATTAAAAATATATATGATGTAAATCTGATCTGCATTTAGATAATCATCCAAATTCTGTATTCAGTAATGAGAAAATTGCCAAAAAATGTAATCCCAGTGATTGCTTTTTAAGTTGTTTATGGTATAAACAGATTTTTTTTAACTTTAGAGTTCATTAGTATGTACTATAATTCATAATTCCTCATTCTGTTGTTTTACTGTTATCTGCTTATAAAAGTTTAATTAAAGCAAAGTTCATTATAATTATGCTGCATTACAAATTTACAGTACCACTGTATTTGAGTTTTTTTCTACGTCAAATTCACAAAGGTTTTATTTTTTTTTAAAAAGTATTTTTTGTCATTTATGGTAATGCTCGATGACTGCGTGAGCCCTCTTCTAAGTAGTTTTGCTCAGCCATCTCATTAAAGCAAGAGAAGCCAATAAATGAGCATAAAGAGTCTTTTGGGACTTTTCCCTGCTGTGGATTCATCATAACATGAGCATCATTTTAGAGTGTGGCTCATCCTGCCAGAATCATTTGTGTCCCCAACTCTGAACATTGGTACTTTTAAGGTCAGAAGCAACATGAGGTATTTCCTCTATAGGTATCAGCAATCACTGGGATTACATATGTGCACTTTGGCACCAGTCAAGGTGAGGCAATGCACCTGTAAAAAGGCAGTCACAAAAAGCTATGGCCAGGCCTCACCCACTAACCCAAAAGGATACTGATTATAAAAATATAACATAACAACTAATATGTCTACAATCTGCAGATGTAGTTGCCCTGTTTCTTGTCTAAACCCTGAAATATTGGCAACATGTTTTTGAGATTATTAATCTCAATAAGAAGGATATAATCCCATCTACCAATTATTCACAGGAATTATGCAAACAGTGAAACAATTGGTCTAGACATTACATAATCACCTGTGTTTGCAACAACTAAATGGTCTTAAGTAGAAAGGAGGTCTTAATGTATGAAAAAATGAAAAACTAAGTATAGCATAATATTTATTAACCTTTATAAAAAAGGAATATATTCATACTTTTTCCTTACTCTACATGACAGTTGAACAGATCCAGTCTGACCTGATAAAAAATTAAGTACAATGAGATGTTTCTAGATGGAATAAATTTAATGGGTGGATCTTGGCTGATGTGGGAATTTCCAGTCCAAATTTAATGTGAGTTGCTACAAATTAACCCTGAATGTCTTTAATCTTTACATTTATACATGTGTACTTAAACGCTTCAAATAAAACATCAAACCATTGATGAGATAATGATGGCAGGATTGTCCAGATTCTACTGGTTTACAACCATATATCTGCAAAACCAATGTTATTCCAATCAATCCCAGCTGCATAGAACTAATTACCAAATGATGGCATGCTAAAGAGTTCACAGATTACCAATAAACGTGGGCTGTAAATCTGAACCCTCAAGTTAATAAAACACCAAGTCAGATGTTCTCAAAGTTTTCATGAATCATTGTCAATTTAGGGAGCTCCGGATACTGTTGAGGGCCACAGAGGAATAGTGCACACATCATAAAAATCAGGGAACCAATCATTTATTTATTAAACATTAAGCTGCCAGAAAAATTCCCTGATAGTGTGTGAACAGGATGCAGTTTGCCACAGTAGCCAAGCAAAGTGGTAAATGTATGCTGTGGCATCTGCCCTTATTTCCCATCATGCCTCTGATGGACTGAATAGGCAGTCACTCTCAGTCTGTAGTGTGTTAAGTTTTGCTGTTTTATGCTTCAAAATGTAGGTTGTACTTTTGGCTTGTGTTTGTTATGTGTCTGTTCATAGGATGGTTTAGTCTTTGACCTATTTTAAGGAACAGGTCTCCGCTTAGAAGTACAACTGTTGTATCATAGAAGTTTGAGGTTTAGGGTAGCAAATTATGGACATTAGTGGTCTGCCATATTGGGTTGTTCTGTGTTAGCTGCTTATTTTTTGATTTAGATTTTTTTAATCTTCATGTTAGAAATGCAAAACTGTGACACCATGAGTGCAGTGGGTTGCTTTGTTGATCTGCATGTTAGCACAGATACAGGATTCAAGTTTTTCTTTATTTGCCATTTGTGCATGAACCAAGGTCTAGACACATTGGAATTTTTTGTGCAGGGCTCTCTCGTAGTCAACCAAGTAGAAAAAATAGAGCAAAAAATAGAGCAATAAGCATGAAATATAGAAAAAATAGAGCAATAAGTATAAAATACTGAACAAAAAATAGAAATTAAAAACAATATAGAAACAGACAATATAGAAATTAAAAATCTCAATAGCAGAATATCAAACAAATGTTGAAACTATATACATTAAGAGGTAGAAAGTATAGAGGTGTATATTATAAATTATGGGGCAAAGGATGGTGATATGCGCGGAGAGGACAGTGGTTGGTGACAATAATAAATAATAAAAAATAGACTTGTACTGGGATTGTTTTGGGGGAACAGAGGGAGAGAGACAGGGAGTGAGTGATACAGGGGTGAGTCATCAATTTAATTAATGAGTAACAATGTCATGTCATGCCATATCAAGATTAAATAATGTGTATTTTAAAGTAAGAGAATATTAGTTATATTATTCATATATAGCCAAAGTAGAATAATTACAGTGCTACTTTTCTACCTACGGAAGAGGTTTATAAGAACTCAGTTAAAATAGAAAGAAAAAACTTAATTAAATGAATGAATAGGTGAAGAAATCAGCATCATAATTTGTCATTAAGTGGGAGGCCTACTATCGACTCTTCAAGCTTCTTTTATAAAATTGTAAAGACTACAGAGAACAGATGGTTCATAAAATTTGCTGAAAACATTTCCCATCTGCCTACAACTATATAATATATTGTGTTGTAAATCATTCATGTACTAAATAGATGGGTTAAAGTAAAGCGTTATTAAATAATCCTAAGTGAACTTTCATGCTTATCCGAACAATGACGTGGAACACCTTTTATCTTGTTGGTTGGGTTTGAAATTAATATCTGGTTTTTCTAGTGCGGGAATGGATCGTGGTAAATTCTGTTGACATGCATCATTTCTCATGAGAACCGGCGCCTGTTTCTGCTGTCAGGCACGCTCTCACATCAGTGTCTTGTCTTCTTGGCCTCGTTCCAGTTTTCTTCGCCTTAATGTGGAAAATTGGGAAATAACTTGATAAGGGGAAGGAAAGGGAAAATGCATCCACTTGTAAACAGTCTACTTGAAATGCAGGTAAAGTATAACCACTGATGCAGTAAAGGAATCTACAGGTATCATGTGAAACCTACTGAAACCCTATTTAAAGTGTGATAGCGCCACTTTTTCCACATCATTACTGTTCTGGCATCAGCCTTCAAAACATTTTATCCTGTCAAGATATCAAAATGCCGCACTGCTGTCAGAATACATTTCAAGTGTGAGAAATTTTCATTTCATGCAGACTGCAGAAACGCAATTAAGTTAACACCCCCAGCTAATCAAGTTACTAAAATACACCCACGTCAGGGCAATGTTTATATGAGAGACAAATTGAGATGATCGCCAAACCGACAAGACATTTGTTTGTGGAGTGCTAAAATAAGTGTAGCAAGGGAATGCGCAGTTTGATTACTGCAGATGATGTTGAGGAATTGCAAACACGGTTATTATAGGTAATTGGAATTGCAATCAGGCAAAAGGCAAAAATATACTTAAATCCCAGTCAACTTGTAATTGAAAGCCGTTACAATAAAGAATGTTGCATTTATATCACAGTGCTTTGTAACTGATGATTCTAATAACTTTCAAAGGCGATATTAACATAGTGAAGATTTTTATTCCTAAAAACATGCAGGGAAGATGAAATACTTTTTATTTCTAAATAGTGTCTCCCTCGTACTATATTCAGGCTGCACAGACCACCATTAGCATCCACCAGTAAAGTATGGCATGACGGGTATTTGTACAAAAGGTCTAGGGTCAAATCTAGGGGCTCTGCTTTGTAGCAAAGCCTTTTTCGGTGCCTGTCTATCTTGGTGACCTTGAACCCATTCTCTGGCACCTGCCTATATTATACTTACATGTGTCTGCAGTCAGGTGAAGGTCAGAAAGCTGAACCATAGGCAAAAGATTATTAAGTACCTTATCTGAATGACAGGATGAACAGAATATTTGTCTGAACTATGAAAATGCTCCCAGTGGAAGCACAGCCTCAGAATTTGGGTGATAATGCAAGGTTTAAAGGCGTGTGATTGCCCCAATTCTACTTGGTACCAAGCTAATGCAGTAAATTATTCTACAACTTACATCTTAGTCTCCTCAAGAGTTCGTTCTGCACTGAGGAAACCAGGTCTCATCAGAATTCGCACAACTGGATAGCCTGTTTCTGCTCTAAGAGGTAAAAGACTGGGCAAAAAAATTCAGGAAGCCAGGCTGATTATTCAAGGTGACTGATGGCACATGTGTTTTCACAACGTTGAGCAGCTTTTCCTGAACATTGTGGATTCCTGCTCTTTGGATGCAGCTTTTTTTTTATTTATTTTTTTTATGCTGCAACCTGAAGTGATGCCCACATCTCAAAGGTATTTCAATTTCATTTCTCAGTTGAAGCACTTTTTTTTTTCTTCCTGTGAATTTGACAAGCTCATGCCCACTTGGAGTTGGACTGCCAGGTATCTTTTACGGCCTCAAATGATTTCTTCTCTTAAGATGTAGCACAGTGAGAGTTCACCTTATGTTTTAGGTTTATGCAGTGCCTATATCAGTGGTTTTGGTGTTATGGATTGGAAAATATGAAACAAAATGTGGTTACTTATCTGACGAGAGTAGAACACCTCATGCAAGATAAAACAGTGTTGGCTGAGGGGGTTATAGTTTTATCGTAAAATCCAAAAAGGCTTCTTGCAAAGGTTTACAATCCCTTCAGAGCACTGTTAGCCTCAGGTGAATATCAGTGATATTACAGTTTCTCAAGGCTTCACTGGCTCTTTAGGACAACACGCAGAGCTCGGCGCTCATTCTGAGAGTGTGAGAGCTGCTTTTACTGGAAAAAAAATCACAGTGCTGTAAAGTTTGACGTCACTATTCTGGTTTAGAAAAACTCATTTGAGTTGTGTTGGAAGAAACATGAAAATTACCCAATCTGGGTGGAGCTGAGATTAAAACTATTTTTAAGATGCAAATTAGTTTGGGCAAATTTGTGCAGCTTATCCACCCCAATCAATTCCAAAAGTCACACAAAACAACTATTTTTCAAGATGTGATTATACTGGAAAAGGAAATCCACCATGAGGAATGAAAAGCATGTGTTCATGTCCACAATTTAAAGAAGTTCTCTTCAGAAGACTCACTGTTTCAGAGTATTACATACTAGGTATTACTCAAGTATTGTATTCTGGGACCCAGTGAACTTAATAATTCTAGTTTTTAGTTAAAGGGATTCCTGTGTATCCCCCCAAGCTTAATCAGTATAGACTTTACTGTCTCTTAAAATTACCTCTGGATGTGTTTATCAAGCATACTGATATTGCATTATATACACTCAGAGGCCACTTTTGGTAGGTACACCTGTTCAGCTGCTTATTAATGCAGATATTTAATCAGCCAATCACATCACCACTTAGACACGTAGACATGATTAAGAAGACCTGCTGAATTTCAAAGTGAGTATCAGAATGGGGAAGAAAGGTGATTTAAATGAATTTTAATGTGGCATGTTTGTCAGTGCCAGATGGGCTGGTCTGAATATGTCACACATTGCTGATCTGCTGCTGAACAGCTGGGCTACAGCACCCACACTGGGTGTCATTCCTGTCAGCTAAGAACAGGAATCTGAGGCTACAATTCACACGGGATCACCAAAACTGGACAAAAGATGGCTGTAAAAACATTGCTTAGTCTGATGGATCTCAATTTCTGCTACAACTTTCGGATGATAGTGTCAGAATTTGATTAAAATAACATGAAATCATGGATCCACCCTGCTGTGTTTCAACAGTTTAGGTTTGTGGATGTGGTGTAAAGGTGTGGGTAATATTTTCATTGGCACCTGAATACCAACTAGGCATCTTTTAAATTCCACAGTCTATCTGAATATTGTTGCTCACCATGTCCATCCCTTCATGACCACAGTGTGCCCATCTTCCGATGACTGCTTCAAGCAGGATAGCACAGTCATAGAGCTCAAATCATCTCAAACTGGTTTTTTGAACATGATGTACTCCAAAGGCCTCCACAGTCACCAGATCTCAATGGGATGTAGTGGAACAGGAGATTCACATCAAGTGGAGCCAATTAAATGTGCAGCGTGATGCTCTCTGAAGAATGTTTCCAATCAATCATTACCAATTATGGTCTCAGCAGTTTTTGAAATTCTTGCTGCAGTATTTCCTTGTTGGTTTTTCTTCTAAACACAGCTAAAATAAGCTACCATTTGGTTTAATTTTAGAATGAACAACCCAACAAGCAGGAGGGTTTCCAGGAAACTAGTATAGTAAAAAATTAGTTGCATTTTTCATAACTTTTTATGCTTAAATAATTAATAACTTTGTTAAATGTAAGAGTCAAAGCCTGCAGCAAGTCCACATATGATAGCTGCAGCACTCAGACTGCACACACACTTCGCACTAACGTAGATATAAAAGGCATTTTTTGCTGCTCTTTTTTGCTGCCACACTGCTGACCTGAAAGCTTTTCCTTGTTGATGCTGCTCATGCC
Organism: Pterophyllum scalare; assembly: GCA_024447675.2. Classification (NCBI taxonomy): domain Eukaryota; kingdom Metazoa; phylum Chordata; class Actinopteri; order Cichliformes; family Cichlidae; genus Pterophyllum; species Pterophyllum scalare. The sequence continues at coordinate 30,372 of JAMQGT020001713.1, read as the reverse complement.
ATACATACAGCATTTCAATAACCTGACCTCAGCTCCATATCCACCTGTAGGCTCAGAGTCAGTGCTCCTGAGAAGTTATTATGCTTTCATCATTATCTGTTTGATTGTGAGAAGTCACGATGGCTGGGCCATGACGTCAGTATGAACACTGTGCACACTCTCTTTTTAGATACAGGAGGCTGTCTGAACTAGCGTGAAGGAAAAGCAGCGGCTAAAAAGTGATAAAACCTGAGGAAAAGGATCAGAATAGATCTGTGATGTAAAACTGTTAAGGACACGTTGAAGGCAAAAGATGACGGCTGCAGAAAAATGCACCTGTTGCTGTCAATAGCTGCAGGCAAAAGACTTTAAGAGACATTAAACTGCACGTCAAAATGTGCACAACATCGAGACCAGGCAACAGAAGAATTTCAGTTGAATTTCATTGTGCTTATATTAACTCCTAATGCCTTGATTGAGGCCATTAAAGTATCATCCTTCAAAGTCGTGATTCCGCTGGTTCACTGCTTTCTGCGAGTGGCATTGATTGTCTACTCATTTGCCAAGTTTGCCAAGTGTTAATCAGGAACTGATTAGAAGCAGAGGATGGAAAAGAGCTGGGGCTGTAATTGATTTGGCTCACCTAAGGATAGAGATTAGTCACTTAAAGGGGCTTGCTACTCACTTTAATAATTAACATACGTCATTGCTGCTTCCCTGGACAGAATGAGAAATCCGTCAGGAGCCTTAAATGTGACACCTATGCGCCTTGTTTGTTAGCTTTACAGATTGTACAGGTTCCTAGCTTGAGAAAAGGGTTGTCTAAAATAACAAATATTGAGCAATCTGTCCCAAGGGACAGGCATAACATAGGCAGATTTGTCAGAAGGATAGCATCTCCCTATAACCCCTGTTTGAAATGCAGTGTAACACTTTGATTTAAGCTCATATTCCACGGGAAGTGAGTTACTCTGGAGTCAAAAGAAATGCCCTTGAAAACCTGAGTTTGGTCCATATTTGATGGATGTCCACAGAATGTAATCTGGACTCTCTTGGCAGAAGGATAAAATGGAAGTATTTTGAAGAAACAAGTCTTTGCCAATGAGTTTCAGAGAGGATAGGAGAGGAAGAATGAAATACTGTGGGACATTTAGGAAGATGCCAATAATGCAGAGACTACCAGATTATTAAATCGCACAGATATGAAACAACTGAAATATATAGAGACTTTTTAGATCAAACATTTGATCAAACCTTGATTTGGGATGGTGCAAGGAGCTACCAGAGTCACAGTGACTTCCAGATTTCAAGTCAACTTTGATCAGTGAAGCTAAAATTCCTCTTTTTTGGAATAAGTAATGCCATTGTGGAAGATAAAGTAGGGCATTTTTTATGCAGGTTGGCATCTTAGAGTGAAATAACGTGGTCATAGGAAATCCCTTGCGACTGTTATCATTGATCTTTCCTCCTTTTTTATTAGTGCCTTTATCATTTCTTTTTTTGTATTCTGATTCTGTCTTCCCCCTCATGGCTCAGGTAATGGATATCCACTGTTTGGAGGGAGCAAGTGAATTGAGGCAATTTTCTTTTCATTATTTCCTCTCCTCTGAAATCCCTGTCTTATATTTCTTTCTCTTGGGCTGTCACCAATGGAAAGCACCTTTTCTTTGCTTGCTATACTGCCTGCATCAGCTAGAGTCCAGCAGTCATATAACCACTTCATCTGCCCCGCAGTGTATTTGCTTTCACATATTTTAACCTCCGTTGTGCCCTTCTGGCTCATTCTCTCCCTCTTTTCCCATGTTTACTTTTTTCCTGCAACCCACCATCTTCCCTGCCTTCATCTCTCTTCTCTTTTTCACATCCACATCTTTCTGTCTCATCTTGTCTCTCATCTCCCCTCCAATATGCATCTCTTATCTCTCCTTGTATTGCTGCTACATAAATAATTGATGGCTCATCTTTGACTTGACTGGTGTAGTTAAAGGGCGACCGAAGTCCCGAGGACAACATCAATACCAAGCTAAAAGTACAGCTGTGGCTTGTCCACAGTCTGCTTGCCTAACTTTCACCGGAGTCACTCTTTACCAATGACCTACTTAGAATTAAAAAAAATAATAATATTACTTTGAATGGAAAGCATTTTCTCATTTTCTTTTCCCTCTATTTTTATTTTAATTTGCAAATCTTCACACAACTCAGGGCTTTGTTCAGTCCACTCAAATGGGAAATAAAGCCCCCCTGTGCTGGATTCTTACATCACTTTGGACACAGCTTGCATGTTGCCTTGTGCCAGAGTTGCGATGTCATGCTGTAGCTCATGGCACTAGTCTATTTAGAAATCATATCAGTACTTCTTTATTGTTGCAAGAAATTACATCTGTTGTCATTTTTCTTTTCATTCAGAATTCTCTTTCATCTCCATTTCTTTGAGGCATCCAAATTAAGATCTTTTTTTTTTTCATGTTTACAGATCCTAATGCAGCATCTAATTTTGACTGAACAATGTGATTTGCAGAAAGGGATCCCACCTGTTATTAAGGAAACACCCACATGCACAGTATTAGAAAACATAACTGCCTGAGCACAAAAATTAAATCTAAGAGAATCAATTGTCAACTGGAAGGTGTGAAGACAGCACTGTTGGTATTGATATTGCTGCAGATTATAATATATTATTAATATCAATATTAGTTTTTAGTGTTGATTAGTATTTGACTACCATTTTTTTTAATCACTGTCTTTTTAAAAAAAGTTTTTTTTACTTTATACATACAAATAAAAGCCAGTAGGCACAAAGGAGTCAAATATATGATAACAACACTCAAACACAACCCAAAAAAGAGGGAAAAGAAAAAAAATTCAACAAAATAATCCCTACAAAGTAACACATTCAGTCCTACCCAGGTCACTGCCCTAGGTCTGCATGCTTCATCCTTACCCCTGACAGAAGCGGAGCACGTATTAATGAAAATGAATTCACCTTAAATATTATTGTATATTTTGAAATGCGTCAAGAAAGGGGCCCCATATTTTTTTGTGTTTATGTGTTGGAGGAGCAGCACCCTTCCATCTGATTAGGATTGCATGCCTCGCTAAGAGAGAGCAAAGCGACAATGCCTTTCTTTTAGAGGCTGGTAAGGGCAACTCCTCATCACTAATGCCGAAAAGAGCCAGGAGAGGGCCAGGTGTTACTGCAACTCTGAGGAACCTGGACAGGGTATGAAAAACATCTGTCCAGAACTGACCAACTGACTACCATTTTTTTTTAACTCTACTGTGTTAAAGGGCTAGAGAAATGTTCTACTCACTGTCAGTGATGTCAGTAACGCATTACTTATTAACGTGTTACTGGCCAAAATTTACTGGATTGTTTATAATGTAGGTACAATAACACAGGCTCCTAAAGATTCTTGCAAAACAGGTTAGTTCTTCATTTTATGTTTAAGCCCTTCATAAATCATGTTGACTGCACTCTATTTACCAATATAAGTAGAGACATTGCACATAAAAGCACATAGAAACATTGGAATCACTTTATGGCAGACGATCACTTTTTGGCACAACACCGGCAGCTGTTGAAAGTAACTAATAAAGTAACTTGTAATCTAACTTATTTACTTCTAAAATTAAGTAATGAGTAAAGTAACTAAGTTACTTTTTAAAGGCGTAATCAGTAATTGGATTACTTTTTTCAAGTGTGTCAATACTGCTCACTGTTGCCCCTAGAGGCCAAAGAAAATGAAGTAGTGTTGCGCATGTGTGTTGACTGAAGCTGTAATTACTCTGTTTGCATGTGTGTATCGCTACACTCTGAAGAAGACGTAAGCCAAAACACACTGGTCTATTTTTAATGTCTTTAACCCTGTAAAATAAAGGCCTTTCATTACTTTTTTAAACCTACTTTGGGTGCACTCTTAGTTTCTCATCATTTAGTGTGAGCTGTGGGAAATGCTCTGTAAAAATCCAAAATTACAGTATCTGCTAATGGAAGGTCAAACAAAAAAAAGCGCATTTTACATCGAGGTTGGTGGAAACCAAACCACAGCAGAAAGCAGAAAATGAGGAGAAAATCTCATTCAAATGTACTGAACCAGGTGTAAATGCCTATCTCAGGTTCATTTATTGTTTTGTTCTTCCCTTTTCAAATAAATGATTAAGTAAAATAAATCAGGAATGCTAGAAACACAATAATAAATTCAGAGCTTTAGCTTTGTTGCAATGGTCTTCTGCTTCTAGTGCCCCTGTTCCCCTGTTGTACTGCTTGCATACTTTCAGGGCAATTAGGATGTCTTAGCTTATTCAGTTAGAAGGAACAGTTCCTTTCTTTTTGAGGTCTTCTGTTACCACTTCTCAGAACTAGGGCATTCTGGATGTGAATATCGTGTGGCACAGAGGTAAAATGTTAAATGTAAAGTTTTACTTTTTTTCCTCTCTGTTGGTTTGCTGTTCTTTTCCTGAGATTTTCGCTTGTATAAGAGGTCAGAAGTAAAGTTCACTTGTCTCATGAGGACGCATTGAATGCTGACTGAATGAGTGAGACCAAATGGAAAATGAAATGTGTGTTTTGAAACCAAACATTTCAAGTTAAGTTCCACCACAGAAAAACAGCACAGGCTCAAAAAAAACCCAACAACAAACAAACAAAACAAAGATAACAAAGCGCATGACAGATTGATGGCCCGATGGATGAACATGCCTTCAGCCCTCAGCAGCGAGTAACTAAGCATTGCATGTCTTTCCCCATTTAATCTGTGAAGACCTCATTTCTTTGATTGTTGTGTTGTCCCCATGGTAACAGATAATGATTATGTATCAGCAAGAGTCCAAAAGATCATGCTATACAACTGGAAACAGCTGGGACCATTTGTGAACTACTCACCTAAAAAAAAAATGAGGATGCCTGGCTCTCACATTTTTGAAAAAAAAAGTGTAATTATTTTTGGTAAAGTATCATGCTGGCACCCCCGCACAAAGCTGTGTCTGACAGATTTACTGAGCAAAATTTTAGTGTTGTTGTTTTGAAGGAACATAATAAGCTGTCACCATTAACCACATTTTACTGTTTATGCACAGTGTCCTTTCACTTTCAGCTGATTAGGTTTTTTTGGTTACAACATCAGCCTCTTTCTATTTTACTATGTTCACCAGTCTGGTATGTCTTTTCTGTAACATTCTGAAACAAATCTGTATGCCAGTGTTAGTGCTAAATGTACACAACAATAAAGAGACTATAAGCAAAAAAAAACAAAAACACGGCTCATTGCTCTAGAGGTGGTTGCACATTTTCCCTGCAGCCAGTAGTCTGCAAAAACAGGTTTACGCAATTATTCAGGCAAAGAGGCATTAATGGACTTTTAATTAAGCCTCATATGTAGGGTCTATATCTATGATGACATTCAGCTTTATTAAATTCGTTTCGGAGAGTATTTAAGGAGAAAGTCGACCAATAAATGCAGTTGTAGGAAGGTGTGGTGTTAAAAGACAGAAGTGTGGACCTAATCTAGTTTGCCATCAATTTTAAAATAACTTCCTTCTCATGGAAATGTCAAACTCCAGAGAGCAAAATGTTCTCATATTTGATATAATAACACATGGAACACCAGAAGAGCTATGAAGTAAAGCATATATCACCCTGCCTAAATCATCATATTTTCAATGTTTGGTTCAGTTTTTTTGCCTTTTCTGAAGAAAATGACTGAGGCCATTATTTTAAGAGGGTGACGATATTCAACATTTAAATGTCGTTTTGTCAAATGAAGGCCGTGTTCACTGACTATCTGAGTGCTTGCAGTCAGGCTTGATATAAGGATTTTGCATCTCAAGCACATCAGATGCTAAAAGGCTGCTGTGTAGGAGAAAGCAGGGTCAGGGTCAATGTGATTGATGTTCAGGGGGGCTGACCATCCAAATGGGTAAATAAGGCTGAGCGGCTTTGGAGATTTTGTTTGCCCTTTGTGTATAGCACCCATGCTCTTTTTCTTTAGATTTTATTAACTTCAAAGGGTTGAGGGTATTTAATCATGTTTACCTCTGTGACTGTGTTCACGCCCCCAGTTTGTTTTCTTTTGATTCAAAGCTTACTGCAAAAGCTGATTTTGCTCAATGTTTTTATCTTGTTTGTTTAGGTTCACTCTGCTAAACCAGACCTTCTAAACTAAACCCGCATGGAGCCTGTTTACTGAACATCGGCTCAGTGGTTCACCGTCCAAATCCAATTTAGTCCCTTTACTGCTGACCACAGTTTGTCACTTTTAATATCATGTGAAAAGAGTAGAAGTGTGGAATCTAGCCTGAGAGTGAGCATCTGGCTGCAGCTGCTCAGTCCACTTTAGTGTGCAAAGCATGAGGAATTATTTATGCTCTAGTGATCAAAGTTCATGGGTCCAAACAATGTTTAGTGGTGATATTCCATGAAAATATGCAACTAGCTACTCTATAGTGCCAAAAGTATTCGCTCATCTGCCTTCACACACATATGAACTTGAGTGACATCCCATTCTTAATCCATAGGGTTTAATATGATGTTGGCCCACCCTTTGCAGCTATTACAGCTTCAACTCTTCTGGGAAGGCTTTCCACAAGGTTTAGGAGTCTTTATGGGAATTTTAGACCATTTTTCCACAAGCGCATTTGTGAGGTCAGACACTGATGTTGGATGATCAGGTTGAGGTCAGGACTCTGTGCAGGCCTGTCAAGTTCTTCCCCACGAAACTTGCTCATCCATGTCTTAATGGACCTGCTTTGTGCACTGGTGTGCAGTCATGTTGGAACAGGAAGGGGCCATCCCCAAACTGTTCCCACAAAGTTTGGAGCATAAAATTGTCCAAAATGTCTTGGTATGCTGAGGCATTAAGAGTTCCTTTCACTGGAACTAAGGGGGTGAGCCCAACTCCTGAAAAACAATCACACACCATAATCACCCCTTCCACCAAAACCTAACACGTGACACAATACAGTCAGACAAGTACTGTTCTCCTGGCAACCGTCAAACCCAGACTCATCCATCAGATTGCCAGATGGAGAAGTGTGATTCATCGCTCCAGAGAATACGTCTCCACTGCCCTAGAGTCCAGTGGCAGTCTGCTTTACACCACTGCATCTGACGCTTGGCATTGCGCTTGGTGATGTAAGGCTGGGATGCAGCTGCTGGGCCATGGAAACTCATTCCATGAAGCTGATGCTGAAGTTTGGAGATCTGTAGCGATTGACTCTACAGAAAGTTGCCAACCTCTGCGCACTTTGTACCTCAGCATCCACTGTGATTTTACGTGGCCTTCATTGCTGAGTTACTGCCATTCCCAATCACTTCCACTTATAATACCACTAACAGTTGACTATGGAATATTTAGTAGTGAGGAAATTTCATGACTAAACTTGTTGCACAGGTGGCATCTTGTCACAGTACCACACTGGAATTCACTGAGCTTCTGAGAGCAGTCTGCATGCTTAGGTGCTTGGTTTACACACCTGTGGCCATGGAAGTGATTGGAAGGCCTGAATTCAGTGATTTGGATGGGTGAGTGAATACTTTTGGCAATATAGTATATCTCTTGAAAGTACTTTTAGGCAATGTGTTCTCATCCTAGGGCCACACTCACCCACATGAATGAATGAGTGCGTCCAAACTTTTGACTGGTACTGTATAAAACCATTCTTTTCTCTTCACGGTGTCCTTTGGTGTTGGTGCCATAAGAACTGGCCGTAGAAATACTGGTCGATAAGATAACAGCCTCATTTTAGAAACCTACATAAGTCCACCTAAAGGGACTGAAGTGATAACAGTGTAGGTTACAGGTTTATCATCTAGAAGACAATGATTCATATCCTGTTTGGAGCTTTAGGTTTTGGACTTGCTTTTGCTTTTATTATTACACGGCTTTTTACTTTTTAACCAACTACACTGCTCAAAAAACTTAAAGGAACACTTTTTAATCAGAGTATAGCATCAAGCCAGTCAAACCTCTGGGATATTGATCAGTTAAGTAGCAGAGGAGGTTGTTAATCAGCTTCAGCTGCTTTGGTGTTAATGAAATTAATAATAGGTGCGCTAGAGGGCCAACAATGAGACAACCCCAAAAACAGGAATGGTTTTACAGGTGGAGGCCACTGACATTTTTCCTTCCTTGTTTTTCTGTTTGACTGTTTTTTTCACTAGTTTTGCATTTGGCTCGAGTCAGAGTCACTACCTGGACCCTACAGAGGTTGCACAGGTAGTCTAACTCCTCCAGGATGGCACATCAATATGTTTAATTTCCAGAAGGTCAAGAACAGATTTCATGAGGGTGGCCTGAGTGCCCGACAGTCTCTAGTGGGCACTGTGCTCACTCCCCGGCACCATGGAGCCCAACTGGCATTTGCCATAGAATACCAGAATTGGCAGGTCCACCACTGGTGCCCTGTGTTTTTCACACAGCAGGTTCACCCCGAGCACAGATGTGAAAGGGTCTGGAGAAGTCATGGAGAACATTATGTTCGGCATGACTGGTTTGTTGGTGGGTCAGTGATGGTCTGGGGAGGCATGTCCATGGAGGACACACAGACCTGATACAAACTACCGAGTACCATTTTTGAGTTGCTGCAATGAAATTTCTGCAAACCTTGAATAGTCTGCTGCATCATTTTTCACTTTGATTTTTGGGGTGTCTTTGAATTCAGCCCTCTGTAGGTTGATAATTTTCATTTCCATCAGACAATGTGGCGTCCTTTCCTTCCTAACACATTACCCAGTCCATATCCAGTGCAGATATCCAGGGTGATTTTTTTCCCTCATGGAGATCTGATGAGTTTTCAAAGTGTTCCTTTAATTCTTTGAGCTCTGTACTTAGGTTTAGGTTTGGTGTTTAGTTTGGCCCGTGTTCTCTACTTGGTCACAGTTAGGAAAAAACTGTGGTCTGGGTTAAAATGTATCCCTTCACAACAGTAATCACTGATAAATGATTAAGGATTAATGATCTTGTAATTACATGTCAGAGGAATGGCTTTGTCTATACCAAATGATACTTTCTGTGTAATTCTGTGACATCAGCAGTAACTCATACATGCAGTACCTGCGAAAGGATTCAGTATCTCCATGCTGGAAGATGTTAATATGTATACATCTATATTTATTTTACTGTACTTATTGTCTCTATAGGTGAGACAAAGAAACATTCCTGCATTGAAGGAGGAATGGAGCAATTTCTTCTCAGCTCTGTTTTCTGTCTGTTGTCAAATCAAAATCAAAAATATATGGTATCAAAAACAAGTCGAGTCTGTTCCAGTTCACTTCTAAAAGATTGTGCTTCAGTTTTCCCAAATGAGAACTGAGAGTCTTTGTGGTTATTTGTTGCCACTTGAGTTTAAATCACATTTGTCTTCAGCTGATGAAAATGGAAACAAGCTTCTCTGAAATGTATAGAGAAAACATATTTCATAACATCTCACTCACACAGTAGCAAACATGGTTTTTCTAAAATGACCACGTCCTGTGTTCTCTCAGATTGACCACTACGCCCAGAGGGATCTGAAGAAGGGCCTCCAGCTCTTTGGCACAGAGGGCAACGTGGGTTTGACCAATGCCTGGATGATAGTTCAAACTGATGTAAGTAGTGAGATCACTGGAGGGAGTAGGTGATGCTTTGAGACATCAGTTTCTGACTTTATTCATTTTTAAAAAATATATAAAAGTCATGTTGTAAATGTCCCAATGTGCCAGTCATGCTAAATACCATGACACAAATTGAGATCCATGACATTTTGACTGCATTATTCATGGTGACAGTGCCTACCTTTGCTGTTGGCAAGGTTTCACTGTTTGTTTGGGGTTTTTTGGGGTTTTTTTTGTACCACTGTGATCGCTTTAAATTATAAGTGACTACTGAAATGTGGAAACACCATTTCATTTTTACATTTCTCCATTTAGTGTAAAATATGAATAAAACACTGCAATCTTTTTAGCCGTTAATAGGATCTGGACATTTATAAGACGGCTAATAAAAGAAATGCTACCAATCTAAGAAATGGCATCAGAAGAGATGTCTGAAATGACTCTACTGACAGTAATAAACACTTAAAGCTTTCCTGGTTTAAATGCTCTGGTAAAATGCTGTCAGAGAGATTAATGCAAACATCACAGACTCTCAGAGGTAATCTTTGTCTCCAGCTCTCACTTTGATGTGCCTTTTTCCTTTTGCATTATTTATATATATTTTTCCCCATATTTCTCTGTAAAGAAAACACAATGTGAGTAACACAGATTTGGAATTAAGGATTGCAGAGGACGGATGCTGCTGTTAGAAAATGCCTCTGGGAGACATCAAATGATAGATCGCAGACTTCAGGGCTCTTTGGACCCCCCCCTTTTTTTTTAACATCACAGATCCTGTGTTATGGCTTGTAGTTTTGTTCCATTAGTAAATGTATGATACATGCAGGATGTTTGGTTGTGTTCTGATTCTGTGTGTATACATGTGTCTAGTGTCTGGAAGGCATAATGTGTGAGTGTGTGCTTGCCTGTGTGCGTTTGTGTATGGTGACTGATAAGACATAAATGATGACAAAGAAATCTATTGCTATGCAAATGCTGTATGCAAATGCAGGTGTGTCTTTATGTGTAGGTGTAAATGTGCAGAGTTGATTTTTTTTTTCTGCACACTGGATCATGTCATAAGGAGACATGATTCTGCATGAATGAGCTACTGCCTGTAAATGTTTGCACGCAAGCGTGAATGTGCACTTTTTCTCTTGTCAGATCAGTGCCGTTGTGTGCATGTATGGGTCTCCACAGAGTCTGGCTGAGATGAAGATCATTATACGGCAGCTCTCATTCTGTCACTCCCTCCCAAGCCTCTTTCATATATGCTGACTCACTGAATGGATAATGCAGCACATGTCCCTGGAGCAAAGTTCAAGCTGAATATTATTAATGGCCACCTATGGAGATATGTATGTATGCATGTAGATGCAGATCTACCTGAGAAGAAGCAGTAAAAATATAGCACTGAATGAATGCCGGTATAATAAATCTGTACCGGTCACATGCCTTAGGTTGTTAACTTTTCAAGGTGATAACATCTGAATATTCTGACTCTGTGCAGTCTTCAGCCTTCTTTTTCCCCCCTGAGCTTTACATCTTTATCTTCAGGTCTCTCTGGTGATTTGAATTGTGCAGTATTTAATCTTAAAGTGCAATACAACCTATTGTTTAAGGAAGTGAGCAAGTTTTAAATTAACACATAATCTCAGTTGCATATATATATATATATATATATATATATATATATATATATATGTATATATATATATATATACACATATACTGATGAAATGAACTGTAGTGAAAGCCATGAGGCCTTCTAAAAAAAATCCATACCAATCTCAAAGCAGGGAAATATTTAATTAAAAGAGAAGCAGGGTGAGTTAGAAAGTTATTTTAGGGCTTTGAGACAGCTGCAGCTCAATATCAGGAGGGTTAAGTGTTTTATATGCTTAGCACATATGAGTTATTTTACCCAATGAATCTTAATTCCTGCCAGGTAAATGACTTTGTATATTTCTTGCCATGCATTAGGATTTCAGTGTGATGATAATAAAAGTTCAGACTCTTAAGACTCAGTGTTTTTCTCCCAATGCAGTTTCGTTGCTGTGGAGTAACCAACCACACAGACTGGTTTGAGGTTTACAATGCCAGCCGCGTGCCAGACTCCTGCTGCCTGGAGTACAGCGACAACTGTGGCCTGGACAACCCAGGAACGTGGTGGACAGCGGTGAGTTCAGGCAGATAATCCAAAGTATATTGCACCTCCAAACTGTGCTACTAATATGCTTTTATCGTTATTTTTTCACTGTTTTATTTTTGTAGATTTTACATTTAGTATGCTAAACCCACAGCAGTTGTCGAATCACACCTTGTAGCAGCTGTAACTGGGTGCAGAAGCACATTGATTGCCTGTGAAGAGGATATGTATCATTTTAATCCCCTTCAAAATCTCAGACACAGTTGCACATGAGAAAAATTAGAAAATTCAAGAAGAATTAAATATAATGTTGAAAATGTTGTTAATTAAATTTTGGGAAACTGCAGCCTACCATTAGATAGTGGTGGAAATAGTATCTAGCAGCCGGTTTTCCAGTCATGGATTACGCACGGTCCTATACTAAAAGGAAAAAGTCAGTGAAGACCAAAATAGGAAAAGGTATTTAGTCCAGGATTAGACATAATCCCAGTACGGGAAACTGGGCCTAGATGTTTAATTTAAATAAAAGTGGAAATACTACGTGTATCAATTCTGTTTGCAGTAAATGTCCTGTCAATATCCCACTTTAGTAAAAGTCTTAATATCAAAATACCATTAAGTACCTAAAGTAAAACTACTCACTGTGGTCCATTTTTCAAATATAATGGACATTTCTTGAATTCTACTAGAGCAGATTTGCATAAGTCATTTTTCACAATAATAGCTCTTGACCGTAGACTGAGACTTGGTTCATTTCCTCTCTGAAACAAGCTACTTTAGCTTCTCTCACTCAGTCGTAAAACTGACTTTGTTCTGATTGGCTGCCCCTCGCAAACAGAAGGTTTGAGCAGCAGGGTTCTGTGCTCTCACCAACATACAAAGCTGAGTGTAAACAAAATCATCTAGAAGCGAGTGTTTTAGTGCAGTCTGAACATTATGACCACTGACAGGTGAATGAATAACACGGATTATCTCTTCATCATGGCACCTGTTAGAGGATGGGATATATGTGATGTGTTAGAAGCAGGAAAAATGGGCAAGCATAAGGTTTTGAATAAGTTTGACAAGGCTAGTGATGGCTAGACAACTGGGTCAGAGCGTCTCCAAATCTGCAGCTTTGTGGGTGCTCCTGGTCTGCAGTGGTCAGGATCTATCAGAAGTGGTCGAAGGAAAGAACAGTGGTGAACCAGCGACAGGGTCATGGGCGGCCAAGGCTCAGTGATGTACGTGAAGAGTGAAGGCTGGCCGGTGTGGTCCAATCCAACAGACGAGCTACTGTAGATCAAATTGCCGAAAAGTTAATTCTGGTTGTGATAGAAAGGTGTCAGAATACACAGTGCATCGCAGGTTGTTGCGTATGGGGCTGCATAGCCACAGACCTGTCAGGGTGCCCATGCTGACCCCTGTCACCCACTGAAAGCACCAACAATGGGCTTGTGAGCACCAGAACTGGACCACGGAGCAATGGAAGGACGCAGCCTTGTCTGATGAATTACACTTTCTTTTACATCACGTGGATGGTTGGATGTGTGTGTGTCGCTTACCTGGGGAACACCTGGCACCAGGATGCACTATGGGAAGAAGGCAAGCTGGGGGAGGCAGTGTGATGCTTTGGGCAACCTTGGGTCCCGCCATCCACATGGATGTTACTTTGAGACGTACCACCTACCTAAGCATGGTTGTAGATCTTGTACACCCTTTCATGGAAACAGTATTCCCTCATGGCTGTGGCCTCTTTCAGCAGGATAACGTGCCCTACCACAAAGCAAAAATGGTTCAGGAATAGTTCGAGGAGGACATCATCAAGTTTGTGGTGTTGATTTGGCCTCCAAATCCCCCAGATCTCAGTCCAGTCAAGAATCTGTGGGATGTGCTGGACACACAACTCCAATCCATGGAGGCCCCACATCACAGCTTATACCACAGATAGATACCACTGCACACCTTCAGGGGTCTAGTGGAGTCCATGCCTCAAGGGATTAGGGCTGTTTTGGCACAATATTAGGCTGGTGGTCATAATGTTATGCCTGACTGGTGTAGATATGATAGAAAATAAGGATAAGCATAATCAGCCTCTTTTAATGATGGAGCAGGAATTGAACCACCCCCCTCCCCTTCCACACCTGAGGTAACGTTTACTAAAAGTGTGTAAATACTTGAATCAATTAAATTTTACCTACACTTGATTGTCCGAGTGTAAGTGCTGTGTAACTGCACTGGTCATATTTCAAGTAATTGTAATATGTAATGTTAACAGGCTGTTTCAAAACAGTTTTACTCCCAAATTGTCATTGTCAACAGTCATTTTGCAGTTATAAAAGGGAGTTTTTAAACCTCAGCAGCCCTACACCTCAGCAAGAAAACAGGAGGCCTGAGGGATTTGTATTCATTATGGTGGTTATTGAATTAATCACCTCTCTCCATAAGGACTTGACTGCTGGTGCTGCTAATGTTTTTCTAATGTATAATTAGTGTCATATTTTTAATTTTTAGCAGCCGGACCATACAGAGAGTTTTTGGTTTCCTTGTGGATTTCAGTGTATTAGAAGAAAAGAAGCATGAAACAGAATAAATGCATTTCTGATGCATTTCTTTGTCAGGATGTTGTATCCCAGCGAGGTTAAAACCAGCACTTCTATTTAGCAAAAAATTTAAAGAACTTCAAGATACTCTCAAAATACTCATACTTACTGTCACTGTCATGTGTAAAACTCCACTCAGCATACAGGTATTTGTCATGGAGTTGAACAGATTTGGAACTGGTATTCCACCAATTGTAATCTTCCCTGGACCAGGTGTAGGAGTCCAAAAGGGTGTCAATACATAACACCCACTATAGCTGTTAAAAGCAAAATTCAGTTTGTCTTGATCTGCACTAGATTTGTGCAATCATTGCATTGATTGCACTTCTAGGACCCACTAGGTGTTAGACCCAGTCATGTTAGCTGTGTACCAGTTTATCGCAATCATGCCCCACTTTGTACTAATTACTTTCCAACTTTCTCTCTGTTGGTTTGGGGACATTTCTTTTGTAGTAAAGTTTTTCCAAGTATTTGGCTCTAGTGCACACTTTTCGTGGGGGACTATTTCTATATCCACGTTCCTGAGAAAGTGACACCATTTCCATAGATTTCATCTTAAAGTCATTTTCCTGGTCACAAATTCTGAGTAGAACTGACCATAAGGGACATTTTTATTTGAGCCACTTTGGATGAAAACTGCTGGCATGTAGGATAGTGTTTCTGTTTTATTTTTAGTTTTGCAAATACAGATCTGTGCAAAGTTCTTTAAAGATGGTACTGTAAGATATAAGGATTGTATTCCCTCCTTGCTGTAAATTTAAAGCTATCTTAAGATTAGGACTGATGTTAATTAAAAAGCTATATATGCTTGTAGATCTGCCTCTGATGCACACCAAACCAAACAAATACCATCTCGACCAAATAATGTGTTTGAACAAAATATTTTTTTCCTGGTTAGAGACAAAGTCTTCTCTCCATTTATTAGGCACACGCATGCATAAGGGGGACAGCATTAACCTCTCATGGCACATTCCTTGGTCTGTTTAAATACTCTGTCCTGAAAATATTGTTAGTTCTCATCAGATTATGTCCGAGCATGTAATAATAGTCAAGTGCTGCTGGGTCCTGTTCATGATCTGTAGTTGTGTACAATGACTCCACATCCATGGCTGCTAGGATTGTATTTGTGTGTGTTTTCAGTTTGTTTGAGCTTGTTAAGCACCACAGTAGTGTCCTGAACAAAAGCAGGTAATAAAGATAAGAAAGGTTTAATGAAAAAGTCAGTATTTTACTACTGGGATCATAAGGCTGTCTTTCCCTGATGTTGCGGGAGAATTTTCAATAGATTCATGTACCTTCGGAAGTATTCAAAAAGCAGAGTTTCCTTTCATCTTCCTTGCGATTCTGTGAGGGTTTCTCTTAATTCTGTTTTCAGTGATGCCACTGAATTATGTGGCAAAAGTTGGTAAACATCAGTGTTATTTATTTGACTTTTCAACTGCTGCAAAATCACATACAAAAAGGATTTAACTATTCAAAATAGGCCAGATCTGCAAGAAGCAGTTGCATGTTCATGCACTGGTGAGAAAGATGAACAGGCTGTGCACAGGATTGCATCAGGTAATAGTAATAGTAGTAGTAGTAGTAGTAAAAAAAAATACAAGCTCCATAATTTTTGCAGGTTGGGCTTAATGAAAATGTAACACTGTATTGCCTGGACTGTTTGCAGATGGATTAAGCTGCACACGCTGGAGAAATATTTGGGTATGTTTGTATAATATGTAGGGACAGCAGGTATTAATAGCACAGTCATTCAAAAACCAAAATTACCCCACCTACTTGTTGCTGTTCATCACCCTGTAAAACTGGGCTGCACTGAATGTTTTACTACAGTTACATTACTGCAGTGTCATTACAGCATCATCATTCTGAACTTAAGCAGCCACATTTTCTCTTGATATTCTTCCTATAAACTTGTCATTAGCATAGTTAGTCCGAACACTTCAGGCCTTTAAATCAATTTAGAGGTTTAATGAATTGTTGAAGGCAATTGCCCTTTTTTTTCCTTTTACATACAAAAGTCCTGCATCTACATTAAAGAGATTTCAGCCTTGAACAACCACACACTTGTTTTCCAAATTACCTCTCTTTCCAAAGGTTCATTCCAAGCACTTTTTATTGAATTACTGTCTTTACTCATTCAGGACCCCATTTTCAAAATTGCAGTCTTATTTAAGCAGGCTAAATCTTGATGAAGAATGATTTCCTCTCGGCAGATGATGCAATAAATTGTCCCCTTCAGCTTGCCTTTATTATTAGCCTACTGACTCATTAAACCAATGCTCTAATGTTTTGGTAACCTTTGGCAACCCAAAGACCAAACTCACAGACAGTGAGACTCTTTTTTATAAATGTAAACAATTTTAGAATTTACGCCTATCAGCCTCAACATTAAAACCAGCTGTCTAATCATATGTAGGTCATTAGCAGCAGATTCCTTGGATCAGCCTTGTTTCTGATGTTTGACTGGAACTCGGGATGTTTGGATGCCGGGCCATTGCACTGGCTTCTCTATTGCAATCCTCAAGATGTTTTTGTGGTGTCCCCGGGGTCCACTGGCCTGCTGGAGGTGGGGTCTGCAACATTTTTTAAGTGGTGCATGTCAAAATAACATCCACAGCAATGCCACCACTCAGAGTTTCCCAGCAGGGCATTACACTGTAACACTGCATTGTTGCATGTTGATCAGTGATATTCCCTTTACCTGCCAGTGGTTTGAATCAGTTTAAATGTCTGATCAGTGTATACTATCCTGCAGTTTGGTTGATATGAGGACATAGTTTTTGTTTCTTAACTGAGAATTTAATTATCAATGACGAGTGATAACTCGGCCAACTTTAACACATGGCCAGCGCTCATTACTTAACTTCACCTGCCTACAACTGTGCCTGTTCTGCAGAACATCTTCAGATCTCTGTCCTGCTGTTACTACAGCAGCTGCTGGCACTGAATATCTCTGCATTAACAGGCATCACTTTCTAGTGCTCTCAATTTTCTCCTACCCACCATTTTCTTTGCATTTCATTTTCGTGTTTAGAAC
This sequence comes from Pterophyllum scalare, assembly GCA_024447675.2. NCBI lineage: Eukaryota > Metazoa > Chordata > Actinopteri > Cichliformes > Cichlidae > Pterophyllum > Pterophyllum scalare. The sequence goes on along the minus strand of JAMQGT020001713.1, from coordinate 13,054 downwards.
ATTCTTACTTTGGACTTGACTTTCTGACTGGTCCACGGTGGATACAGTGCTCTGTGGAATATCTATCAAATGTGAGCTTATCCCTCTGTTGCACCTGATCTTTGCAAAATGGATCCTAGCATTGGCACTGGCAAAGTGTGTCAGTGGCTATATAAGGTGTGAGCCTTTAAGCGTAATGAAGGTATTATGTTTGATGAAAAAGAAGAAAAGAAAGACGTAAGCCCAGCAGACAACAGGTGTGCAGCATCTGCAGCATCTCATTATTATGATCCTATATGGAAGAGATAAAAATGAGTTTCGATGTTGATCATCATCATTAAGGACAGAGAGTGTTGGGGCCACCTCACACGCTGAGACTCCTGCAGTCCAGCAGCGCTAAACCAGTCACATCACATCGTTATGCGTGAAGGTGATGAACGGTAATGGCAACGATTTCTGTTCAGTGTCTCACGTTATTAAGTTATTGCAGCAAAATAGCAAATGGGCCATTTCAGAGATCATATCAGGGGTGCCAGATGCTGCCTGCAGAAACAGTCACAGTGTGCAAGGCTCTAGATCTGGGGTGGGCAATTAATTTTCCCAAGGGGCCACATGAGAAACTGGGACTGGGAGTCATGTGGCCCGTTGGGAAAATTAATTGCCCACCACTGATCTAGATCAAGTGTGTTGTGAATCTTTTCCAAATTTCAAGCCTTGTTAGGTGATTTTATTTTATATCAAAAACTAGTGTGACATGTACAGGAATGTAATTTTGATATTCTCAGCTGAACCTTTAATCTCTGGAAAGTACTTGTAGGGGGCGTTCAAATTGACTGGTGTTGAACTTTAAATTTCAAAAGTCACTAAACTGAAAAGTGAAATTTCCACAATATTTAGATGAATTCCAGGTGCTGATGAGGTTTTGTTATCATACTGCTGAATACAGCCATTCTAAAACCCAGAAATAAAATGCATATTTATTGTTTTATGAGTTGCTAAATGTGTGAAACAAAGTCTCTAACAGGAGAAGGTGTCATTTAACTCCAGACATGCACTTCAGTTTAATAAATAAAGGAAATCTTCAATAAAACTAGGTTTCCTCTCATAAACTGCAGATTTTTGAATTTGACACCATTATGGTTGCACAAAAGGCCAAGCTGTCGTCAAACAGCACCTGTTTTACACTTTTCAACATGAAACTTGTAACCTTTAAAAGGCCTTTCCAATTCTTTTCCTAAAATCTGGTTCTGCACTGAAAGATTTTTCAGAATACTACATATTTACACCCTTCAGGTGACAGCTTGTTGGCCTTCTGAATTTAACCAGCACCTGCAGCAGGAAAGACATTTTAATGATAAATTAATGTGGCTTGTTTGATCCTTTTATTAATGTTTGCCTGCAAATCAAGGATTCAGTCCCTGTAGTTCTCAATGAAGCATAGCAGCAAAGCACCCACATTCAATTCTTGTATAAACAATCGCTGCAGGTATCGGTTGCATAGCTTATTTCGGTTGACCTCATATTCAAATGTTGCCTTTTTTTATGTTAGCATTGTCCAGCTGAATTCAGTTCCAACAGCTTCTCAGTCTGAAATTACACATTTCACACTTGACTGATTTCTCTTTTGGGTTCCAAGCAACAAGTAGAAATCAGATGCTGTTCAAGGCCACCGGCAGGTTCGCGTTGCTGAAGTGTCTCGAAGCAGTAGGAGCGTTTCTTTACCCCACATTCAAATTTTATAAACGCCTCACAGTACCATTCAGTAAATATTAAAGTAATGGATGTAATGCTGGAGGAATAAAGGTTGGAGTTTTGTCTTGGTTTATATTTTTGTGGCTCTTGTCATTGGCAGCTAAGTGTTCACGGTGTCAGCCAGTGTCAGAAAATCTCTTTATGCGTTTATTGATGGGCGAACAGAAGCAAGGCCAAAGTGACATGTTGAAACAAAGGCATGACAGCGTGCACACACGCAGATGCATTTAAAACTTAAAAGCCTTGTAGATGTGTGAAAAGCTGTCTAGATTCACAACTAAAACTGTTTATGCACAAGGGCAGAAAGTTGCATAGACATTGCTTTTGTGGGGAGTGCAAAGCCATGCAAACACAGGGTTGTCTTTTAAAAATCTCAGCTGCACATGCAGAGGTCTGATCTAATGCCAGTGGCTGAACGGATTCATTCTCTAATGTCACAATTAGACCCAAGGTCATGTGGCAAACGAGGGACACTACACAGTGTTTTAATTATGCAGAGTAAATAATCCATACAGTAGTGTGTGTGATTGTCAGCAAGTGAGTATGTGTGCAGTGTCTGAGAGTGGTAAGTGTATTAGTGAGCGAACGGCTCTGCCAGTCAGTCATCCAAGGGAAGAGAGAGTGAGAGGGACCCAGTACGGTTGTTTTAAAGTCTCCTGAGCCCAACTTGCTTAGGTGTGCTGTATCTCTAACCAGGTCAGCTCCACCCACCAATTTCCTGTAAGAAATTGAAAGGCTCAGCCAGCAAGGAAAGGACAACAAGAGGACAGCCCCGAGGCCATCACCAGTAAATGAATACTTGGCATAGACAGATTCTGTTTGCGCCACATGGCAGTGAAAACAACAGCAAAGAAGTGCAGTTTCACCAAACGTTGACAATCACTGTAAAACCCAGAAAAGGAAATGTGTTTTATGTGGTGGCCTCAGTTCTAAAATCACAAACAGAACAAAAATACTGAATGGAAAAATCAGCAAAGGCTTTAACTGCTCTTTAAGTTCAAAGCAAAGAAAGTAACTGCTCCTGTAACTGCTAAGAGCTGTTATTGTCATCTATGAATTTTTGTCTCACATCTTTAATGCTGGATTTACATATACAGGGGTTGGACAATGAAACTCATGTGAAATTGATTGTCAATCAGTGTTGCTTCCTAAGTGGACAGTTTGATTTCACAGAAGTTTGATTTACTTGGAGTTATGTTGTGTTGTTTAAGTGTTCCCTTTATTTTTTTGAGCAGCGTATTTACATTATACACTACTCATAAAAATTAAAGGACCACTTGTAATCAATAATTAATAATTTAGCATCAAGTCAGTTAAACTTCTGGGACATTTATCTGTTCAGTTAAGTAGCAGAGAGGGTTGGTAATCAGTTTCAGCTGCTTTGCTGTTAATTAAATTATTAATAGGTGCACTAGAGGGGCAACAATGACACAACCCCCACAACAGGAATGGTTTTACATGTGGAGGACATTGCCTTTTTTTTTTATTTTTTTACTAGTTTTGTATTTGGCTAGGGTCAGTGTCACTGCTGGTAGCACGAGGGGAAATCTGGACCCTACAGAGGTTGCACAGGTAGTCCAATGCCTCCAGGATGGCACATCAATACATGCCAGAAGGTTTGCTGTGTCTCCCAGCAGTTTCAAGAGCATGGAGGAGATTCCAGGAGACAGGCAGTCACTCTAGGAGAGCTGTAGAGGGCTTTCTTGCATTTGTGCAACATCTCTAAAATTTTAAACTGCAAGAAAATCTAGTTCATGTAGTTATAAATCTAGGCTGGACTATTGCAATTCATCATTATCAGGTTGCCCTAAAAGCTCCCTGAAAAGCCTTCAACTAATCCAAAACGCTGCAGTGAGAGTGCTGGTTCAGCCAAAGGTTTAGCTTTGTGAAAATGGAGTTTTTCTTTCCCACTGTCACCAAGTGCTTGCTCATAGGGGTCGTTTTGATTGTTGGGGTTTTATTTGTATTATTGTATGGTCTTTACCTTACAGTATAAAGCACCTTGAGGTGACTGTTGTTGTGATTTCATAAACTTGAAATGAATTGAGTTAAATGACCAAAATGCCCAAGTTTTTTCTAGCAAAACTTGGTGTGAAATTATGAGGAACATTTTCTGGGAAATTAGCTAGATCATACAGTACAAGACCAATTACCTGTTACCTGTTTTTCACCTTTTGAATAAATGTGTAAAACATATCTGACCACAGTGAGATAGACTGTGTTCATCCAACAACTCCAACTGCTATTTGTTTGTAATAGCAAGATTTTCGAGAGAGGGTGATATTAATAGTTAGACATGTAACACTCACAGAAATATCCTTCTGCATCTTCTCATACGTCAGTGTCAAGGTGGAGCTGTGATCTGGTGGATTTGGCACCAAAGTGAAGCTGTAGGTGTCTGAGTTTTCTGTCCCTATAAGCGCCTGCTCGACATCCCGGATGTACCTTTCCATCGGCATCTCCAGCTCCTCTGCCTCGCTGCACAGCACTGCATCACTCACTTCAAAGAGACACAAACAGCAGTGGAGTCACAATAAAAATTCAAGTCAAGAAAGGGATGATCCCAAATCTTCCAGCAGCTAATTCAACATGTTACTAGATGAGATGGACTTTTATTCTCAAAGAAAAAGAAGTGTACGGTGGGCATATATTCAATTAAGCAACAGCAGAATCTGTTACAGTATGACAAGAGAACACTCTTCATGAAACAAGATCACAAAAAGCAGGAACGTCAAGTATTAAAAAATCAAGCCAATGCCAAAAACCACAGTTCCTGGAGAGGCCCTGTGAACCTATCTCCCTTAGAGGCCCAGCAATCAAAAGTATGTTTACAGCCAGAAGAAATTTTTTTTTTTTTTTTTTTGGTATTTATGAATACTCTACTTTAAAACAACTGTAAGGGAGGGATTTTTTTTAACTCACCCATTTGGATTTTGTTCTAAATTCAGTTCAATTCAATTCAATTTTATTTATATAGCGCCAAATCACAACAAACAGTCGCCTCAAGGCACCTAAAGTTAGGGATGTTTGGCAGATGTGTCGATACATGGAGTTATAGGCCGTCTGCCAGCCCACACCTCCACTAATGCCATTCACCGAACTGGACAGCTCCACTGTTTGTACCTTTCAAAGCATCCAAACACTTCTCCTAAACTACTTTAAATGTTTTTCACTAAATCTCTGCTTTATTTTGTTCCACTTTACTAATTACACCCTCTATGTCATTGTTAGTTCACCACTGTTTTGTTGTTATTTTATTTGTTTTATATTTTTAGCTCAATTTGCCAAGTTCCTCTAAATCGCCAGCGAGTCCTGGTATTCTCTGGGAACGCCCATTGATTTCCCACTAAAAGATTGGCAGTGTTTGTTCTGCTGCACAAAGAAGCACACACTGGTCCTGCAGCTCAGTTGATGCCCTTCTACAGTCCCGTCCTGCTCTCCTTGTTTGCTGTCTACAAGTGTCCAAACATCCTTAGGTCTCTGGAGCTTCAGGGTAACTTGCCATGTTGGGGCACCCTGGGCTTGATTTCTAGATGTTTTTAAGTTTGTTCTGTTTTGTATGTATGGCTCATTAAAAGTCAACAACAAATTGTTACATGTCTTCTATTGAGGTCTATTGAGCCACAAGAAGTAAGTGTGTCCTTGAAGAGTAGTCACTGTAAAACAAAATGCCATCATTCTCTGATACTCGGCTCTACAGAGCTCTGACTCTTTGTCAGCCGGGCTACAGTGCTGAAAACAAACCTGGGGTTGTTCTTATTTTCTTCAATTAATGATTAATGATTAATGTAAGATGTCCTAGCTTTATGGAGGGATTTTTTTTATAGAGCAACAAACTATTTTTCCAGGCCAAATGAGCATTTTCTAAGTTAGTGAGACGCCATTCCCTCTCCAGCTTACGGGTTATCTGCTTTAAGCTGCATGTTTGTGTTATACCACGGAGTCAGGCACATCTGATTTGAGGCTTTGTTTTACAGAGGAGCCACAGCCACATAATAAATGAAATGCAGTGTTTGAGGCTGTCATTTTCAGCATCTACATGGCTGTTATGATCCCCCACTATAATTATTTTATCTGAATCAGGCACCAAATCAGACAGAAAGTCTGAAAAATTAGAGAGAAACTGAGTAAGGGCCAGGTGGATGATAGATAACAACCAATAAACCCGATTTTTGAATTTTCCAATTTGTGTAGTTTAACAAACTTCTTAAATTTATAAATTAGAGTCATTCTTATACACAAACCCCCATTTTCAAAGGCTCAACAGTAACTGGGTGGCTGACTAGCAAATATTTTCTGTTCCTTTGTTATTTCATCTCAAATTAAGCAGATAACAGATCTAGAGTCGATATCAAGTGTTGAACTTGCATTTGGTAGCTGTTCACTGAAACTCTCAATATGAGGTCCAAAGAAAAAAATCAACCATCAGACCCAGTACAGTGTTAAAAAGGATTAATGCACTGGCCAAATCAGCAGCAGCAAAACGCAGGCTTGAAAGACTGCAGAAGAGAACTGAGACCCAGTCACACAGGCCATGTGTTGTGCTATGGAAAGATTTATACTCAGGACTGGTTGGCAAGTGGTTGCTGGAGGTTGCCGGCAGTTGCTAGGTAAATTCGGTCCTAATTTCACCTAACAACGTCCATGGGTTCTAGACTCCAAACAGTCATTTATCTCGGAGGACTTTAATCCTTTTTAAAAACTGGTGACTGTGTATACAAACTGTGAGGTCATGCCGAGTGATGTTTTTTTTTTACCTTCCCCTCTCCATGCATCCTGTCCATCACTAAGCAGCAACTGGAATCCTGAACTCAAGCCCCGCCCTTCCCAGTCCACCCGCAGGAAGTACGAGGAGTCATGCTCTGAGGAGAGATGGATTTCACGCACTGACGTGTGCATCCCTGCAGACACACAGAACACAACCTGGTTAGAAGATCACGTGTGTTTTTAGAATGCTTTAATAGGTACTTAGTACTGTATTTGGTTCACATAATTTCCTCCATCAATCTGAGTTCTGAGTTGTTCACTCAGAAAAAATATTTGCATGCCCCATCTCAACAAAACAATGAGAAGCTTTGGTGTAACTTTATTTAGATAACAAACTCATTCACATTGAATTCAGTAACTTTTGTTGTTCAAAAAAGAACAAAGACAAATGAAGACCAATCTGCACTTTGCCAGAAATGCAACGATAAATTTGTCTGTATAAAAAAAACAAATGCAGCAACTTGTGAAAAGAGATGAAAAAATACCTAATACTTTTCACTCTTAGTGGCTGCAGTGAGCCTGTTTTTCACTGCACAGCTTTCCAAATTAGGGCTGCAGGCTTGATACTGCCACTCTCAAGTCATGTTCAGTGTTCAGCCAGGATCTGTACTTTGTTTTCAGTGAGGCAACAGCAGAAAATCCCATCTCACAGAGACGGGGAAAGGGAAGCAGAACGCCCACAGCTCTGAGTCCTGTGAGTGGAGGCTCCCTCTCCACACCAAGCCAGAATTCACTGTGTGTGTGCTGCAAACCTCAGCCTGAGGGTGGTGTCAGAGGTCATCTGAAACCAGTCTTCTTCAGCAGAAGTAAAATCAGCAGGTGCAGCTGCATTACATGGATCTAACAGCCAAGAAGCTTAAAGAGCTCATCAGCTGTCACTCTACTTGGGACATACTTGCAGCAAATCCTCACACCGGGACTCTGACATGCAAAGCAAACCTGAGCAGTAAACAGACAGTGTTCATTGCTGTAATATCATCCACCTGTAAGGGAGAAAGTTTGTCCTTTACTGTATCAGTGACTTGATCTTCAAAGGCACTTTAAATATCACATATGCTCCTTTCACTGGCCAGAGGGACGGCCTTAATTTCTGAAGTGCTCATCTCATCGAGAGTGCTCTCATACTGTCAGCTGCCAGAGTTTTCAAACTCTGCACTAAAGGGACAAGCGGAGAAAACCTACTAAGAAAAGAAAAAAAAACCAGCCCGTAGGATTCGGGTTTTCCCTTCTTTTGACTGAAGCATTTCTGTTTCCTCAGGTCTGTGCTCTTCTTTCAATAAAGAACAAAAATGCCAATGTTTCCATCCAGTGCCCTTACGACGTAAATGTCAAAGTGGTCAATGGGTACAAGGTGATTTAATTTATTTTATGACTTAAAGAAATACACTGAGCGTCTGTCTGCTCCTCTAAGTGCTCACAGATAGAGTGAGGGTGTCCTATTTGGTCAAAGCAACTCTTCATCCTCCTCTTCCATGAATGAAAGAGGAAATCAAGAAGTTCTGACTCTGCGAATCACCACCTTACCGAGGTGGAGGGGTTTGTGTGTCCCGGGGATCCCAGGGGCTATGCTGTCATGGGGCTTTTGCCCCTTGGTGGAGGATAGCATCATCTGGGCCCCACCCTGGAGCCAGGCCTGGGGAGGGTGTTTGAAGGAAGGTGGTTGGGCCCTTCTACATGAAGAGGAGATATCGGCCAACCCTCCTGTAGGCCGGCCACCCCCAGGAGGCGTCACAGGGGTTGGATACAGTGGGCAGCAGCCAAGGGCGGAGGCCGGACCAACAAAGCCGGCAACTATAAAGTATTTTTCAGAAAATAAAATAAAGAGAAGGGTTTTTGTTTTCTGGCATTGTAAATTTGTTGTTTTCTATATGTCCCATGGTTCGTTCCATATTGACGTAAACCTACTAAAATTAAAACTCTAGCTCTTTAAAAGTGACAGACTGGGAGTGTGGGTTGGCAGACCTGAAGACTGGATGTGTTACAGATTTGGTGGAGGTCTGTCTTAACTCCCAGAGCATCCACCACAGCCAGCTGTTCCCATGCCAGCCCAATGTTTACCTCTCCTCTCTGGGCCTGGGACCATCAAGCAGGACAGAATAATACGCCTCCTTAATGTAGACTTATTTCTTTATTTATCTGGGAAACAGCATCTGCAGCTATTTTTAAAGAAAAAAAAAGGGGCCAAAGGGAAAGTGGCTTTCTCCTCAAGGAGAAACAAACAAGGCCTGCCCGCCAGTTTAGAGAACTGCTGATTTAGGAGGCACTAAATCATTAAGCAACTTTCAAAACTCTGTTTAGTTTATTAAGACTCCCATCAGCTGCAGCAGGGCAGCAGCTATTCTTCCTGAGTCACAAATCTTTACACGCTGGCTATAACTATAACAACTATAAAAACAAGCACATAAAAATATAATAACACAAGAAAAAAAAAACAATAAAGCAGCCCCTTACGACACAAATTATGCTCCAGATCAGGGTAAACATCGATAACATCAGTAAAACATAAACTAAACATAATTACCACAGCACACAAACAATGACCCAAGTTCATATTAACAATTTCCTGTGATCAGAAATTGTGGTAAATAGATATTGTTTTAAAAATCCTCCTGTAATTTGTCTGGTAAAATAATCATGTCTGTCTACACTGAAATATGCATTTGTATGCAAAATAAGTGGAGTAATACTTCTCATAAATACAAGTAAAGCGTAATCTGTGTTTTACATTAACCAAATAAGACATTTGTGTATCATTTCAGTGTTTACTCCAAAGCCACAGCAAAAGACTTCTTGTGCTGCTCTAGTTTGTACCATTTGCAGTCTTTGAATCTGACAGTGCCACAGCATCCACCCCGGAGCCTGCACTCATGCACTTGGTCAACATGAACCCCGTTAACAGAGACCTTTAAAAGCAGATTTGTTTTCCAAAAGAATGGTTGGAACCAAATATGATGCTATTTGTCTTTGACACATCAGTGTCAAAAATCAGTGACCGATTTAGAATCACCAATCAAGGGAACATGTTTGGAGTGCGGGAGGAAGCCAGAGTACCTGCAGAGAGCTCACATAGAAAGGCCAGGGCTCAAACCATGAACCCTCTGGCTGTGAGGTAACACTGCTAACCAGCACATGCTACAGTAATTTAACAGAATCAAATCAACATAGTAAACCCAGTTATAGTCCCTCGGTCTCACACTTGGGCAGAGTCAAGCTAAATTAGTCTTTAATCAATTTCCAGGTGTTTAAATGAGTTTAACGTTTAATGCAGCTGTATACAGCTTTGGATACACAACACACCGATCAATGATAAACCATTTGTCGTATTATAAGAGGTCACACTGATGGAAAAGCGTCTGTCACGGTTGAATCTTGGAGATGATGTGAATATTTGAGTGAAATGAGCCCCTGTGGCCACAAAGCGACAGGTGAGGTAAAAGAGGGCAAATTATAAACCAGTACATAACAATTTAATGAAGGATTACTGAAACTGAAGCTGAACCTGTAGCAAACACTTTCATTTAATAATAATAATAAAAATAATAATAAAGGAGCTTTATTAGGATTCAGCATCATCCAATAAAACTTTGTGTGGTAAATTATGACGGCAGACATTATAAAAACCTGAGCTCTGTGCTTTCCAAAGACTGACGGCGGTCTGGCCAACTTTCCAAACCGAGGGTTCCACCTGTGCTCTCCACCTGCGGAGCTCCGGCTCAGCTCACTGAAACACGAGCTGTTTGTAAACACAGAGGCTCCCACGGAGCGTGACGGAACTTTCACATCCACGAGAGCAGCACGTTTGTGTGTGTCCTACCTGCAGCTGCACTTCACGCGCCCGCCGATCGGTTCTGTTTTTGTCTCAGGCTGCCCCGGGGAAGCTGGGTGTGCGTCATCATCCAGCGACACAAACAGCTGACAAAAGAAAAAGCTTTGTTTACAATGAATATGTTACCGCATAGAGTTCATGTATAGCAAAAAAAAAGTTCTGTATTATGTTTTTCTTAACATCTTCATCCTGTCCGTTAAGCGTGTTTTCCGTGACTGACGAAAAACTACGGAAATATCAAAGTATGAGACTCAAAATATCTGCAGTACCATCACTACGTCATCGCCCGGCGACGTTCTCCGCTCACCTGTTATACTACACTAAAAGGAAAAACAGTGACACATTTGAACACTGATTTGAGGCATATGGATTCGTTATTTTATGTTTCAATTTAAAACTCACTTACTTATTGTGTTTTCTTGATCAGAAAGTTTATTAATGCAAAGCTGGATTCCATCATGGATTTATTAGGAAGAGTTGATTGGTTTAGGGATCGGAATTGATCTTTTCCATGCTCTGGTGTCATAATGCAACATAAGAGTCAAACATATTTATTGTATCGTGCTTGTTAATTTAGGTCTCCGACACACACACACACAGGATGCAGCTTTTTGACTTAGGACAGCTCTTTTTTTTACTGTCTGGCTCCACTCAGTGCCTTCCTGTAGTCTGCTGGTCAGCTGTGGTGCGTGACACCAGCTCCTTGCTGTTGACTCTTTTCCTCCTGCCATGCACCCCCTGGTCCAAGCACACTACTGCATCAAAAAGAAGAGGCATAATCAGTTCATGTCAGCCTCCCCTGGCACCACTCTCTGAACACACAGCTGGAGTGGCCTGCTGGAGGTCACTCTGTAGGGCTTTGGCAGTTTAGGCAGTGCCACCCTGACTGCCATTAGGTATCGCAATGAAATCCTTGGACCCACTGTGCAGTCGGTCCTGGGTTTCTGAATTTCCTGATTGTGGCATCTTTTCATACATTACCCAGTCCATATCAGTATACATATCCAGCATGATTTTTTTCCCCACTGAGTTCTGATGTATTTTCAAAGTGTTCCTTTAATTTTTTTTTTGAGCAGTGAATAATTTTGACCGTTAGAGGAAATCCAAAATAAAAGCCCAAAATTACCATGACATTCCTGTCCATGATGAGTGGATGTAAACTTCTGACCACGACTGTATGTGACAGTAAAAATGTGATTGTGAAGAATATGTTCCAGTGAAAGTTTGTATGGAAATGTGGACCTTAGCCAAAAGCGTTACAGTGACCATGCTGATAAAACTCATGACCACAGGTCTGATAGGCCAACCACCAAATGGAACACCTGTATCTGAATGTAAAAGTCTCCTCTCTGGGCTCTGCTGGCATTCAGCAGAGCTGGACGGGAGCAGAAGTTAGAGAGATGTTACACTGAAGCCTTTCGTTATGACTCATAAGCTTACGGCAGATGAATGATTTTTTAAAATCTTTGTGTTTCTATTGAAAAAGAGAAACCTTTGTAACCTCTGATGACACGTCACTGCACATTTCTGTAAACTGACAGTTAACTTTTGTTTTTAAACTGCAGCACAGATTCATTCATTCATTCATTTCAGATTCATTTGTCACAACTGTGATGACAACATGAATGAATACCTTTATTAGTCCTGCAATGGGGAAATTACAGATACACTGATGTGTACTCACACAAGTAACCATTAAACAAGGATTACTGAGTCCATTGCCAAATACGATCACCCTCCTCATCACACACAAAACAACAGCTGCGCAAATATATTAAAGGTTTTTTTCCTTTCTAAACCATTTAAACAACAAAAAAACACAGAAAAGAAAGAAAATCCAAGAAAACCCAAAGCACCCACAAAGATACCCCCCCCCCTCACAAATCAACTACAGAGATACAAAATAACCCAGACAGAGTTTTAATTCATTTGAAAGCCTGACTCTTAGCCTTGTGCAGCCTAACTGAAAAACTCAAAACCAGCTTTATTTGTTGTTATCTCTCATTCACCTGGCCCTTACTCAGAGTTTCTGTCTGATTTAATGCTCAGTTCAGATCCATGTAGATACTGAAAATAACTGCCTCAATGCTGCATTTAATCTATTATTTGACTCTGATGGCTCCTGTCAAAATGAGCCCATCCACCACTTTGATCACACTCTTGTTCTCACACATAACATAGAAACTGAACTTTTATCAGGATTCCCTGAAAACTCTTTTGTCTGATCATTTCTTAATAACAGATCTTAATTCAAATTAATTTGAGGAGAGGTTATGCTTTTCATGTTTGAGAATTTATCATGACTGTATCATGTAGTGTTGTATTTGATACACTATTCTCAACTGTGACTTGATCAAAGTAGTCCTATTTAGATCAGAGCTTGTAGTGAAGCCTTCTGCATAGTACTGAACACTGACTACCTTTGTATACATCAGATTTTATTCTTCTAAAATAAAAATTACAACACAAATCCAAAATGTGACTGATGGTATATATATACAGTATATACACTGCTCAAAAAAAATAAAGGGAACACTCAAATAACACATCCTAGATCTGAATGAATGAAATATTCTCATTGAATACTTTGTTCTGCACAAGGTTGAATGTGCTGACAACAAAATCACACAAAAATCATCAATGGAAATCAAATTTATTAACCAATGGAGGCCTGGATTTGGATTCACACACAAAATGAAAGGTGGAAAAACACACTACAGGCTGATCCAA
>JAMQGT020001712.1:0-16112 GCA_024447675.2 Pterophyllum scalare | reverse complement strand
GCAACTGCTGGCAACCAATCATTGCAGACATTCAGCCAGCACCGGTGGCTTACTGTCTACGCTGTAAAGTTTAACCACCAGCTTCATTAGTGTTGGGGACAAGTGTCATTTGCTGTGACACATTTTGGTGGTAAATGCCTCTTTTTCCACCTCAGTTTTTATTTAATAACCACAGCGCTATCATTTAAATCAATTTTCTACTAACATCGAGGTTCTTAGAGGTGACTGCAGGAACAAAAGCAGTGAGTTGTGTAATGACATGGCATGAAACAGGTCACAGGAAGAGAGTTGGATGGAAAATAAGAGCCCTGGTGATAAGCGTGGGAGACTTGCTATCATGGTGGCAGGTGGAGACAAAGTTAGCAGAAGCCACAAAGACTTTTCTGACTCAAACTACATCTGCAGCAATGATTCACCCTGCCAAAAAGAGGAACTTTACTTTTCTTAAAAATGACAAAGGCTTCAGCCAAAAGGCTGGTTCGAAAATTTAGGAAACGTTCTGTTTTAGGCAAAAGGTTCTTGCTGAGCCCGAAGTTTTGCGTGCATTTGTCTGTGTTCGGCTTAACCGCAAAGGTTTACATTATCTTGAGCTGACATCCTGTGTTGAAAAGATGTGCACACAAAGGAGACGACTGATGGTGCCGTGAAGCTTGAAGTGTGTGACAAAGTATCATCACAGCGTAAGTCTATAATAAATAACAAACTGTAGCTGTACAAACAGGACAAAACAAAGAATTACAATAACCAAAAAAAAAAAAAACCTCAGCCCACCTTCTTCTTCTGTGCCTGCTCCTTCTCCGAGGCATTTGAAGGCCTTCTCCTCAACATCTTCTCCCTCAGCGGTCCTCAGATCTCCCTGGACAGAAAGCTGTGAGAAAGCCACACCGGCTTCAATCACCTGAGGATTTTTGTGACTGAGTGGTCACAGCCCAAGTCTGACTGACAAAGTGAGGAAGGCTGATGTGTGCGCTGTTGCAGCCAGATGAAGTGCAGAAGCCAGCAGGAAGTCACTGCTTTTAGTGACTGCACAGAGACTCGTGGTTTCGTTACATGTATTGCTCATGGGTGCGTGTTGTGAGATCTCTGTAGCTCAAACTAAACCGATGCATGCAATCTTCATCAGTATTTTATTACAACTCTGTTGACTCTTACTGCAGGTCAAATGGAAAGTGTCAAATCACCTGTTTCTCATCTTTCTAAAGATCAGTGTTCAGTCAAATTAAAGCTCACTGAAGGAACATCAATCAGCAGATGTTGATGATCTTTTGGTGTAAATACCTCCTGCAGCCACTGTGTCACAACATTCCTACCCCCCTGCACAGTTTTATAACTGCAGAAAGTTGAAATTAATTTACAAGCAGTAGAAAAAAAATCAATTGTGCATCTTAACACAATCGTAACACGTCTTGTCATCCTCTTTTGTGCGCTCACAATGTTGAGGACAAATAAAAGGTTTTGATTTTGCAGTATGTTGTTTAGCATCAGTTATAGTGAGCTGAAGAGTGGAAGTGAAATTCAGCAAGAGATGACATATTTAGAAACTTAGTCACAACTTTGCAGCTGCAGCTACAACTACAGCAGGCTGTAAGAAAAAATCACAAACTGCTGATCAGACTGGGCAAGAAGCTCATCCATACTTATACTAAAGTGGTTTGTGAGAAGAGTGAGATTAAAAAGGCTAGACACACCCTGGCACCATAAAAACATCCAAAATGGACAATTAAGCCAAAAACAGCTTGAGTGACTCAGAAATGTGCGTGCTGCTGGGTGCACACTCAGCTAGCAGGACAAGGCAAAGACTAGCAGTAAATGTAAAGAGGGAAGTACAATGCAAGCCAAGTTTAGGTTGTTATTTAGAAAGGGGGGGGGTGAAACCACATGATAAGAGGATGCCCTATTTTAGTTTCCTGTAACTTGAGTATAGGTTGGCAAGCAACTGATCGCGCTAAAGATCTCAAATGGACGGAAACAGCAGCTGATTCGGGGGCTGAAAACTACGACGCTGTGGTGGTAGAAACATTCAGACCTTTGAAAGAATACAACACTGCAGAGATAGTAAAATAAGAAGAAGCATACAAGAAAAAGTCCTGTAGAACATGATTAAAGTATGGAAAAAGTAAAAAATGCTCATTCATAATGAAGATTAAAAAAAAGAGAAAACATTATAATGGACACAGCTGTTCCGAGGACACTCATTAAAATGTGAAGGCCTATTCTGAAGTATTTTGGGGGCATTTTTGTAGGAGTAGTATAGATCAGAAAATAGAAAGCGAGAGGCAATAACACAAAGGAAAAGGTCCAGTGAAGATTTAAATTTAAGAATTTTTATAGCTCAACCAAGTGAGCACCCGTTTTTTTTGTTTTTTTTTGGCTTTTTTTTGTAACTCGGTGTCACAAGTGAGAGCCAGATGTGACTGACAAACCGAGGGGCACAACGTCCTCATTTGGTAGCAGCATATCCTGATTTATCATCTAATTTACCCCACAGAAGGTGATCATTTACAAAATGAACACAATGCCCTGTTAAATAAAGACGTGAAACTAAATATTGAGACCAAAAATGATGGGGGGGGGGTTTGTGAAGTCATAAACCAAGTGAGCAGTAGGGTTGTAGTAGTAACATTTGCCCCTCTAGTGGATATTAAAAAAAAAAAGCAAGCTTAATACACTGGCTGCAAGGATGGATGCAAAGGACCTCTGGTTCCATAGAAATTTATGGGAAAATGACCCTTGGATTTGACACCTATAAACACTTTTGCAGTCAGTTTCTGGACTCAGTCACTTCTTATGGATTGTTCTGAATAAAACATTGAATCAATTTTATAAATTTGGATCATTTTAAGTTTCAGAAAGCAGCATTTTCCAGCATTTTCTGCTAAAAACAGGTTGGGAGCCAGTTGAGGTGGCTCGGGCATCTGAGTAGGATGCCTCCTGGACGCCTCTTGGGTGAGGTGTTCCAGGCATGTCCTACTGGGAGGAGGCCCTGGGGTAGACCCAGGACACGCTGGCCTGGGAACACCTTTGGGTCCCTCGGGATGAGCTGGTGGAGGTGGCTGGAGAGATTGTCACCTGATCCAGCCCTAACTATAAGCTTGATCAAAAAGGAAGGTTTTAAGCTTAATTTTAAAAGTAGCGAGGGCCTCTGTCTCCCAAATCCAAACTGGAAGCTGGTTCCACAGAAGAGGGGCCTGAAAGCTGCCTCCCATTCTACTTTTAAATACCCTAGGAACCACAATTAAGACCTCATACGGTACTATGAGGTCTTTAAGGCAAGGTGGGGTATGATCATTTAAGGTCTTGTATGTGAGAAGAAGTATTTTAAATTGAATTCTGGATTTAACAGGGGGCCAATTAGATTAGATTCAACTCATTGTCAATGTGCACACAAGGCACACAATGAAATGATCGTAGAAGAGAAGACAGTATGGGAGGAATCTGCTCTCTCTTTCTAGTCCCTGTCAGTACTCTAGCTGCAGCATTTTGGATCAGCTGAAGGCTTTTCAGGAAGCTTTTAGGACAGCCTGATAATAATAAATGCATGAACTAGATTTTCAGGATCTCAGTGAGAAAGGATGCTTCTAATTTTAGAAATATTGCACAATTGCAAAAAATAAACAAACAAAAAAATCAGTCTGCCCAGAGAGCTCACAGTGAAGGTGGAAAATAACTCAGATTTAATCAGACCACAAAGTCCACAGGTGTGACACTACTTAGAGTATACCGATAACTGGAAGCAGCAGATTTCTTTTAAGATAATTTGGGAGTGTTTAACAGTAAATACATCATGAAAGCAAAAGAGAGATAACAGTGATCTCATACTTCTCGTTCCTCTTTTCTTCTGTTCACCACAACCTCACCAGAGTGGATGAGGATGAACCCGCCTTTTCTGAGAGCTGTCAGACTCTCTCTTTGAAAGGCTCCTTCATGTGCTTACAATGGTACACTTGTTTGACCAGAGTGTGCAGATGCAGGGTGTGAAGTGTCGACGCTTGTGTTCACACCTTGAGATGTGCTGACAGAATAGTTGCCCAGCAACTGGCCATCAGCTCGCAGGAGCGGCTTGAAGCTGTTAAATGATGAGCACGACTGCGTGAAACTGCAGGTTGAGTTTAGTTATTTGTTTTTAGATGTTGCTTTTATTGAAGAGCTTTGTGTCCTGCATTGTGAATATTTGTGCCATAATTAGGGCCTTTTCAGCATCCCTTTAAGGTGGAAGTGTATTTTTTATGTAAAGGGACTGCTTTTAAATACTGATTCTTCGAAAGATAAAAATTTCTCATTTAATATAATCCCAGCATATTTACAGGCACTTTTTACTCTCCTGTCCCTTTGTCTGGAGAAGTAACCTCTTCCTAATTTCGGCAATTTGGGCAAGACCTCCAACGCCACCAGCTTGTCACGACAGAGCCTCCACTGTATTTTACCTGTACACACTCGCTGTTGTACTTCGGTCCTGAACTGCTCCGTACATACTGAAAATGATTTGACCCAAAAATTTAAGATTTGGGTTCATCACTCCAGAAGACCTGTTGACTGGTTGCCAGTCCAGTTTTCACGGGGTTCTTTTCAGTTCAGATTATGTGTAATTTGGCATACCTCAGCCTTTTTCTCCGTTTCGCTTCCTTAAGAATGGCTTCATGACAGCCACCCTTCAGCTGAACATTTCTGATGAGGCTTCAGTGAACAAAACTTTGATCAGCTGAAGGGTCTCAGGTTCTGTGTCAGGTCTTTGCTGGATTTTTCCCCCAATTTCTTAAAGACATGACTTTTAAATACCGTTCATCTGCTGTTGACAGTTTTTTTTTTTTGTTTTTTTTTTACACTGGACCTCATTTTGTTTGTTTTTTTGAAGGATTTCCACACAGAACCCTTTGACAGCTGTCATTCTCTGACTTTTTTTCCTCCTGTTTGTACAAAAGCATCTTGCCACACATGCTTCACTTCTATTTTTGTTGTTTTTAATTTCTGTTGGTCATTGGCAAAGAGCTTTTAGGTCCATTACCATCACCCTGGTGTGACAGTAGCACACTACAGCTCCCCAGACACTATTTAAAAAACAAAACAAAAAACCCCACACATACCTCACCAGGTAAATAGATGCTCAGAAGTCATGCTTCTCCAAAATAAAAGACATCTTTTATGCCTTTATTCGGTTGATGCACCTGTTCTAAATATTTGGGGGACACACTCCTTCTAGTTAGCAAAGTTAGTTAATTAAAAATTTCCCTTTCAGCTCAGTTTTGGCTCTGAAAAATATTGTATGGGCCAGATGTGGCACAGATACAACAGCACACCTGAAATTTGGGTCATAAAAGGTTGACCTGTGGCTGAGTTGGTGAACTCACCCTGAGTGGGCTGCAAATCAAGGACAAATGTTACCTAAACATAACTACAAATATAGGCTACTTATTTTTATTTTTTGTCCTGGGTACCAATCAGCAGCCTGTATTATGAAGCAGGATTTAGTCTTCCTGGGTAACTTTATGGTTAACTCTGGGTTTTCCGTACTGTACGAAGGTGGATCGGTGGGTATATCACCCTGCAGACATAACCTGCTCCAGAGAAAGTTATGTTCTAGATTACATATCAACAGGTATGAAATCACCACCTACTCACCAATTAATTATTTGGAAAATAGTGTCATCATCCCTCAAAGAAGGTCCAGAGTTTTTTTAAAATAGTGTTTGTCTTTGCATTTCCCTGATGAGCAGTAAGAAATATAAGTTCTAAGGTACAACTTCCTTTGTAAAATCAGCCTCTCTGCTGCCAGTATACTTAACCATATTAGGAATTGATCTGATGCCACCAATCCCACTCCTTTCACACAAATGTGAACGGATAACCCTGGGCTAACTTAACCAGCTTTGTGTGAGCCCTTATCCTGATTTCCAGCTTTAGAGTAAGTGAATCCAATAGCAGAAAGATACCCTGGATATGTTGAACTCACTTTGTAGTACAGGGCACACATTGCCAATGTTTGCCAACAGCTGATCGAAGAACTTCAAAATTTAGAAGTTGCCAAGTCTGGACCTGCATTGCTTCAGCAGCCCTGTTTTAAATGAAACCCCTCGTTATCTTGGTGTTTTTGTTGGTCAAGTTAATCTATAAGAACTCATTCAATAAACTGTTTGCATGTAAAACATATGCAAGATAGGCCACTACTGCTGTGAAATAAAAGTAGTGGAGTAAAAAGCACAGTATTTTCCCTAGACTTCAACACTCAGTGGTGTCTGTCAGGCTTTGGCAAACTTGTCTTTTGGAAGTTTATGACTCTTCTTCTTGGAATTCATCAGTGGTGACCATGGGGTCAGCATGGGCACTCTGTTCCAATTGCTCAGTTTGCCTTGACCAGAAGACTGCGGATGCCAGCATCCTTCCCCAGAGCTGTGCCTTGACACAACCACATCTCTCAGGTTCAGAAAATATTCTTATCCTCAAGGATCAGTTTTTACTTTGGAATAAGCCCTTTGAGATTTGGCTCTAACGGAATTTAATTAGACACTGGAGGTCATCAAAGCATATCAGTGACCTTTGATGGATGTACACTGCATCAGAGCTCAGTGTCATAGCAAAGGGTCTGAATATTTACAGTATACAAACATCATATTTTAGAGTATTCTCTTAATACAAGAACACTGCATGTTTTTGCTTCCTCATTGTGGGGTATTGTCTGTAGAGTGGTAAGAACTTTTTTTTTAAAGTTGCAAAGCCTTCAGCAAGACTGTTTTGAAGAGTGTTAGTTTAATAAAATAGAAATGACATTAGCTGGTCATTCAAATGTCCAGTTTAAAAACACAAAATGCTGAAAATTAAGAAAAAAAAAATCACACAAAACAATTTAAAACTCCATATCAGACATTTACCAGCATAATTAAGTTATTAAATATATCTTTCAATTAAAAAAATGCTAAATTGCATCTCTCAACCTGGTATAGCTGCTCAACTGAGACTGCATAGGAGTAACAATAGTGTGCAAGTCTGCTGTGAATGGAGTGACTGCAGGAGAGCTGGAGATGCTCAGACGATATCGTGGAGAAGAGCGATGGCCAGAGCGATGAGGGTCAACGAGGAGGAAGAGACGGACGCAGAAGATCCAACCTCAGCAAAAGGCTCTGTGTTTCTAAGCATCCAGTCCTTCTCTTCATGAAGGCCCTGACTGTCCAGCTCAGGACCCACCAGCCTCCGGATTGTCTCGTAGTATTTATTCAGCCACTGAAGCTGGCGAGAGAAGAACACTTACTGAATCTCAAGTGTGGGCTGTAAAAATTATTTTGATTTAATAGGCTTCATTCCTAATCAGAGTAAAGAAAATTACCAAATAATCATGAAAGTGAATTTCCCTTTGGTTTTAGTGAAGAAATAAATGTACATTATGAAAGTGTTCCCATGTAATGAGCTGTCCATTTACACAACTTAAGAAGAACATCCTTTGATATCTTAAGAAAATGTGCAATTTCATCAGTATGTCTCAGTTTTTCCTCCACACTCAGTTTGCATGGCTGCTTTAATTCAGTTTGGTATGGAGGACTCTGGGAAAGCTCTTTCAGTAAGAAGGCTGTAAAACGGATGACTTGGACTACCAGCTCTGATGAAATTCAGTTTGCGCAACCAGTCCAATGATGTGATCCATTCTTAAAACACAAAACCGTGCTTCCTGTGGCAAAATGCACAATCATGCCCTCCTTATTGGCAAATATTACAATCTGCAAAATCATCTACTGGGCCAGGCTGGACCCTTTAGCAAGCTGTATGTCTGATAACCCTGTTTTAAGGTGTCCCACAGGAAACAGTACTTGAAACATTTTTTATTCGAGGTAACGCTTTATTAAAACAACCTGTGCCAAGGCCATAAGAACGTGTATTTTACAGGGATTTATCCTGTTAGTACAAGTCCAGAGCCATGTTAGCTGCCAAGCACAGCTGTGCTAAATAATAACAACAACAGTATGACAACATGTTAAAGTTTTAAGTGTATAAAGTTTGAGAGATATTGGCCTAAATTGACATGAATGCATCACACAGTTGCTGATGATTTAAAACTACAATAAATACACATTAAACTGGGGGAAAGGGGGGGGCACCATTGTGTGAAACAGACATTTCAATAACAGGATTTAAATGGTCACATACACTGCAGAAGCTTCAAAAGAAGAAGTCTTTCAAAAGCTGACGCCAGTGAAGAGCCAAAAACAGAAGTTGATTTCACACGTGGCTTTGTTTTCTTTAGAGAATGTTTTGATCACTGAGTCGCAGAGAGACTGCAGCTTAAACTGTAAAAGGGGATTTTAAGAGGAAACCAGCACTGGCGTTGCAGGAAAAAGAAAATACTCAGTTGATATCA
This sequence comes from Pterophyllum scalare, assembly GCA_024447675.2. Taxonomy (NCBI): domain Eukaryota; kingdom Metazoa; phylum Chordata; class Actinopteri; order Cichliformes; family Cichlidae; genus Pterophyllum; species Pterophyllum scalare. Next base: position 7,771 of record JAMQGT020001712.1, on the reverse strand, counting down.
CAGGTTTTTATACCCAAAAAAAGGTATTTATAAGTTAAAACAGGAAATCGATCTCAGCTTTGGGGAAGTAAACCCACGATGTGTTGCTGGGCACTTATTTCATTCTGTCGGGTCACCGTATTTTTGTATCTTGTTTTCAGAATTTCTTGTAATTGATAGTGCAATGAGATACAATTTCTTACCTGTTTTGAGCTGAGCAGTGATGTGTCAATTAGCTTTCTGTCATACGGAACCAGTGATACAGTGTCAAAGGTCAGGTAGTTATTTCCATACTGAGGGACAGAAAAGCAAATTCACAAAAACTTACTTTCATATTACTTTAATTCAATTTTATTTTTATAGCACCAAATCACAACAAAGAGTCACCTCAAAGTGCATTATATTTAAAGTAAAGACCCTACAATAATTACAGAGAAAACTCAACAGTCAGCAAACACTTGGCGACAGTGGGAAGGAAAAACACCCTTTTTAACAGAAAAGTTTATAGCGGTATAACTAAGGGATAGTTCAGGGTCACCTGATCCAGCCCTAAATACAAGTTTGATCAAAAGGGAAAGTTTTAAGCTCAATCTTAAAAATAGAGAGGGTGTGTCTGTCTCCCAAATGCAAACTGGGAGCTGGTTCCACTGAAGAGCCTGAAAGCTGAAGGCTCCGCCTCCCATTCTACTTTTAAGTATCCTAGGAACCACAAGTAAGCCAGCAGTCTGAGAGCAAAGTGCTCTATTGGGGTGATATGGTTCTGTGAGGTCTTTAAGATAAGATGGGCCTGATCATTCAAGACCTTGTATGTAAGAAAAAGAATTTTAAATTATCTTCTAGATTTAACAGGGAGCCAATGAAGAGAAGCCAATATCTTTCTAGTCCCTGTCAGCACTCTAGCTGCAACATTTTGGATCAGCTGACGGCTTTTCAGGAAGTTTTTAGGACAGCCTGATAATGAATTACAATAGTCCAGCCTAGAACAAATACATGCATAAATTAGCTCTTCAGCACATCCTGTCTCACTCTGAGACAGGATGTTTTTAATTTTAGAAATATTGCACAACTGTAAAAAAGCAATTTGTTTAATATGTGCATTAAAGGACATATGCTGGTCGAAAATGATTCCTCACAGTGCTACTGGAGGCCAAGCTAATGCCATCCAGAATAAGTATCTGGTTAGACACCATGCCTTTAACTTGCATTAAAAAGGCAAGAAGAATATTGCATGATTATGGATTATCAAAAATGCACCGTTTAGTTTTTTACCTTTGTCTGAACTGGTACGGTCACAGCAACATCTTCAATCCGGATCCCAAAGTCATTCTCCTTATAATATCCAGGCTCTAAGAGAAAAACAATATCAGTTAGGGATTTTGACATTTAAGGTGGGAAAAAAAAATATCACTATGTTGTGTTACTTGTGGTGGATGTGGATTTTTATTTGAAAAAGAAGAAGGAAAAAAAAAACTCCTCACCGATAGATGTGAACATGCCGGTTCTGAAGGGAACGTTATTGCTCTGAAAGCCAACAGGCCCTGGGGAAATATTACAATAACTCAAAATTAAAATGCAGGTTATATCTCAGAAAAACTAATACAAACTGCCATGATTTACTGTATAGCCAATACATTTTAAATGTGTGATTTACACTATAAAATAAAGCTCATGGAACCTTAAGTATAGTTTCATGATCATACTGCTCAGAGTACATCAAGTATCAATGAGAACCTATCACACCTTTCCTTATTTTCCGTAATCATACATGTTATAATTATGGATGTTCACATTAAATAATGAGGTCAGTGTTTATATTAATCTATGTGAATCAAAATCTCAGGCTTCAGGCTGCTCAAAATGCTCAGTTTCAGCGTTTTGCTGCAACCAGTTGGAGGTGAGGGGAAGGAGAGCAGAGAGAGACAGGAGAAAAGTGATTATGGGAGAAAGGGCCAGAGTTTAATAATTTCAAATGATTAAAAATATAATAGTGGTGTACAAAAACACAGGAAGTGAAAAGAGATGAGTGAAGAACGAATGCTCATGCATCCTTCTCAGTACTCTAGCTGCAGCATTTTGGATCAGCTGAAGGCTTTTCAGGGAGATTTTAGGACAGCCTGATAGTGATGAATTACAATAGTCCAGCCTAGAAATAATAAATGCATGAACTTTTGCAGCATCACTCATGTTTCTAATTTTAGAGACACGGCTCAGATGAAAGAAAGCAGTCCTACATCTTTGTTTAACATATCCTGGCCCAAATTTATTCCAAGATTCCTTACGGTGTTACTGGAGGCCAAGGTAATGCCATCCAGAGCAATATCTGGTTAGACACCATGTTTTGAACATTTTTAGGACAAAATACAATACCTCAATTTTGTCAGAATTCACAGTAGATTAGAGGCCATAGAGGCCTTTATGTCTTTAAGATGATCCTGCAGTTTAACTAGTTGATTTGTATGATCTAATTTCATGTAAAAATAAAGCTGGGTGACTTCTGCATAACAATGAAAAGTGTGCAGTTTTTTCTAATACTGCCTAAGAGATGCATGTACAAAAGTATTGGTCCCAGCACAGAACCCTGTGGATCTCTGTGACTAACTTGTGTGTGTATGAGTCCCTGTTAAGACAGAAATAATTCAAACCACTGCACAACAGTTCCTTTACTACCAGTGGTGTGTCTTTCAAGAACATAAAATAATAAGCAAAGGAAACAAAATGAAAGGTTAAAAAGAATGTTAGAAAGTAGTCTAATAGGTAAATCTAAATTGTCCACAGGTGTGAATGGATGTCTCTCTGTTTTAACTTATGATGGCTGGGATAAGCTCCAGCCCAGCCATGACCCTCAAGTGAAAGAAAATGATAGATGGAGCGACATACTTTTGGTTGACAAAAACAAGACAATCAATGATGCCATCCATCATACATTTTCTAATGTTGTATATATATTAAACAGTGAAGCGATAATGAGTAAAAAAAAATTACTGCAGCTCTATTAGGAATAATTCCTCATAATGTTGTTAATGAACCATTAAATACCTTTTAAGAATGACAAATACACTGCTGTTATAATGCAGAAGAAAAAGTGGGATAACCATTTAACCATTTTCAGTTTCAACCTGGTTGAGCGAAAGATTTGGTGCCACTTCCCTGTTTAAAATGTATTTTTTATATATATTAATCTTTTGCATTTCCCTGAAATTCTTGTTGTACCTTGTGGCCTTCTTGGTAATTTTTGTTCATATGGGAAACATTTCAACACATTTTCCTGCACCTTACCATGACATAGATAGGCATTACACACAGAGGGATACACAGTAACAGACTATGGAAATATAATGGAAAGATTAAATCCATGAACCCCTTCCATCACACTGTGTACACCACAAGTATATGCGCTGCAAAATAAAACCACAACATGCAGTTCATATGCTGCCTCATGCTCAGTCATTATAATTCTGTTTTTAGCACTGTGTATACTGAGCATAATTTATATCCAAAGAAAGGGTCGTACATTCATGAACACCGAAGTAGTTTCCAACGCCATGGCCTGTGCCGTGGCCGTAGTTCAGGCCCACCTCCCAGAGTGCCCGGCGACCCAGCATCTCCATGTTCACACCTGTTGATAAACAAAAAGCTCCAATCAGACATCCTGCAGTAAACGCACTACTGCAGCTACTCCAAAAATCTATGGTGGAGGAAGGGGGCTCTCTAGTGGTGAAACATGAAGTCTTCATTTGAAAGGTGAATGATTATTTTTCATTCCTACCCCTTGTCCCTGAGGGAAAAATGGTTTGAGATATCTCAATGTTTCCCATTAACACTCGAGTGAAGGCCTCCTGTGAAGCAAGACATAGTAAATGTGTATTTTAAAAGGAATGTTATTTTTTTAAAGACTTTACATAATGGGGAAAAAAAGCAGAGGTGATTGACTGCAATATGGCTGATTAACTAGTATAAAACCAGTATTAAAAAAAAAAAAAATTATAAACACATCTTCACTATCAGTGATACCTTTTGCATTTCTGTGGGCTTTCCCCAGTGAACTGTCCGAGTGATGTCAGTGGTGCCATCTCTAAAAATGGTGAGACAGTTACTCATTTCAAAACGCACGTGACATAATGTGAAACTACAGGCGTGTATGAGGAGAATGTTTTTACTCACAGATACTGGCCACCAGAGTCGATCAGGTACATCTCATCAACTGTCAACCTCCTGTTTGTTTCTAGTGTAGGGCTGCAGCACAAAACAGGAAACGAAAGTAACGCTGCTCACTAGTGTCTTTTTAAATGTGTTAAACTAGTAGGTTAAAAAAAAAAGCCTTCATGCAAAAACATTATTTTTAGACAAAAATGTAGTTCCAAGGCTTCGAAAGATATCTCTGCACACCAAGTCAGCATTGGCTCGGATTTAGTCCTTTTTATGTGGTATACAAGTTGTCAAAAGGAAAACATACTGAGTTACTCATCTTTTACAGTTTTTCCTTGATTGCAATTCTCACATCAGGAATGGGATTCTCACTCTTAGTTCTCAAAACAGTTAAGGCATTTCTCATAACAGTGCAAAAGATGCTAAAACAATCAAAACTTTCCACATATGTCAAAACATGTGAAGTTAGTCAATCATGTCAGCTCTGTGACCAATGAACAACAATCCTTTCACCACTGTTTAATACTTAGACACCAAATGGTTTTTAATCACTTATCAAAACCTGACTTTGGAAAGAATACTGCAAAAAATGTGGGCCTAATGTAGAGTAAAAAGCATTAAGACAACATGAAATGAAGAATTTGAAACTTTATACAATATTACTGCTGTACTTTATACAATATTACTGCTGAAACTGAGAAAAGTAAAATTATGCATGTAAAACTTGCTGCAGGTCTCACTACCATTGTAAACCTTCCCTTTCACTCTTGCTGCTATCCTTCTGTCACAAATCACTCCTGACACTCGTCTCCACCCGCTCCACCCTGCCTGCACTCTCTTCATTTCTTGTGCTTCATTTCTGTTGCTTTGGATGGTTGACCCCAGGCATTTAAACTCATAGGCCTTCATTAGGTCTACTCCTTGCAGTTTCCCTCTAGTTCTCACCACAGTCTTATAAAGCTTCCCTTTCAGTCCTCCTATCCTTCTGTTGCAAATCACCCCTGACATTAAATGCATCAGAAAACAGACAAGAAAATATATAAACTTGAGAACCAACGGCTGTGTAGTACAGCAGAGCCACACTTGATACATGTGCAGTATACTCCTTTTCTACTAACGCAGCTTCAGACAGTATTTAGGTGAAACAGCTGCAGTTCTGACAAAAGTACAAACTGTTTTGATAAATTCTGAGATTCAGTTGAGAAAAAGGTCTTTAATTGTGAAGTGTGCATGGAAACAATAGCAGTGTGGACAAACAATGAGAAAGCTAATGTGGGTGGAGAATTGCAGTAAGACTGGTTAGAATGATGTTCCTGATATGAGAATTACATCAAAGCAATCAAGAAAACCTGTAACATCAGTCTGACTGCAACATCTAGCAATTAGTTTAAAAATGAAAGAACTCCCCATCACTCCCTTTTTTACTAATATTTAAAATTCTCTCATTATCGCAGTATGGTTATGTTTAGGCTAAACAGTCCAACATGTTTCTGCATGCAAGCCTTCAATCAGGGGCTGATTAGTTTTGATCTTGTTCTAGTCAGATTACTGAGGCATAGTGTAGTTACTCATACTGTACTTGCCCATTAATAATAATAATAATAATATTAGATTACCATATAAACTGAAAAGGGCTACAATTAGTCCATTTTTAAAAGTCAATGCAAATCAGACATTGGTAATTACAGAGCAGTATCAATTTTAATAAACAAGAATTTTTAGTGTTTAACACGTGGGCAGTCAGATACCATCTGCTTCAGCAGAGAGATGTACTACTGTGACACCTGTTCTATTTATGACTAAGAAAACTATTCATCTTGCTTAATTTGTAAAACAACCCTTAAGACCATGTATGCACATATACACAATACAGACAAAAGTACTGGGCCACACCTCCTAATATTTCTTATTGCCACAGGTGTATAAAGTCATAGCGCAGCCATGCAGTTTGCTTTTACAAATGTGGAAGAATGGATCATTCTAAAGAGCTCGGTGAATTCAAATGTGGTACTATAATAGGACGCCACTGTTGCAACAATGTGTGAAATTTTTTTCCCCTCCTAGATACTGCAAGATCAAGTGTGAGGAGGCATCATCACAAAGTGGAAGAGTTAAGAAACCACAGCAACTCAGCCACAAAGTGGTGGACCACAACATTACAGAGCTGGGTCACAACTGAGGTACATGGTGGGTAAAAGTCACCAACTTGCTGATGACTCAATAACGGCATTGTTTTAAACCTTCTCTTGGTATTAAAAACTGTGAGAGGAGATTCATGGCATGGATTTCCATGACTGAGTAGCTGCATGCAAACCTTACATCACAAACAGGTGCTGGATGAAGTAATGCAAAGCACATTGTCACTGGACAGGGGAGCAGAGGAAGCATGTTCTGTGAAGTGTTAAATCACACTTCTGTGTGGCAGTCTGATGGACAGGAGTGACCAGCTCCTTATTAAGGCCTATGGACTTCAAATGGGATGTCATAAAAAGCTCCTGTGGGTGTAATGCATAGGCAGCCCAATACCTTTGTCCATATATTGCACTCATTCACTCATCTTTTAATGTCAGTCTAAATGCAACATCTGGTAACTGGTTTAAACACAAAAACAAAACAAAGAACTCCATAGCAATCACTTTTAAATAATGTTAAAAAAAAAAAGCACAGTCATGTTCAACCTAAACACTCCAACCTGTTTCTGCATACAAGCCTTCATCAGCGACTACTGTTATCTTTGATCTTATTCCAGTAAGATTTGAGGCAGTTTTGTGCAATTACTCATATTGTAGTCTTACTATAAATTTTCACATAAACTGAGAAGGACTACACTCACTCCCTTTTAAGGAATCAGTTAAAAAAAAAAAAAACAAGTCACTGGCAATTACAGAGCAGTATCGATTTTAAAAAAAAAAAACACAAGACTTTTCAGTGCTTAATGGTTGAGAAGGTTGAAGAGTACTAAGATACCATCTGCCATTTGGTTTCAGTCTTGTTTTACTCCTCTGACACCTGTTTTATGATAAACAAAACCGCACATCCTGCTTGACTTGCAAACAGCCTTTAACACTACAACTCAATCACTATCACCATCAGAGGACTGCCCACAGTACAGTGCATCCGACGCAGCTTCTTTCCTGCTGCTTGTCCCTTACAAATAAACTACTAAATTATACTGCTGTTAAAGCTACAGTCCTACTGTGAAAGGCCTTCCTGCTTACCTTATAGTGACAGCTCAAGGTTGTCATATCATCTGACTATTCTCAGGTGCCTTGAGAACTGTTGTAGACTGGCACTTTATAAAACTGAACGGAATCCTAGCAGAACCCAAGTATGCAACACTGTATATAAATAATTTGCAGAAGCTGCAAAATGAGAGCTGATGATTCTGCATAACTGGTTTCTGGGAAATGTATTGCTGAAGTTTGAGACAATCTTAGCAAGATTAGCTCAACCAGCATTCAGTATACACTGAATGAAATATTCTCATTGAATACTTTGTTCTGTACAAAGTTGAATGTGCTGACAACAAAATCACACAAAAATCATCAATGGACATCAAATTTATTAACCAATGGAGGCCTGGATTTGGAGTCACCCACAAAATTAAAGTGGAAAAACACACTACAAGCTGATCCCAAGTCTCATG